>CAUYQG010063270.1:0-56009 GCA_963574415.1 Tarsius wallacei
GACCCACTCCCCACCACCACTCTACATGATGATACAGTGAGTACTTGTGTGAACCCCATGAGTCTAAGATAAAATAACAGTAATGAGGCTAGCAGAGATAGAATGGACAGAAATAATAAAAAGTAAAATAAACCACAGAAAAACAAAAGCAAAAACAAGAGCAAAAGCAAAAAAGCAAAAAAGAAAACAAAAAACAAACCAAAACCAACAGAAAAGAAAACACACAAAGCGCACACAAAAAACAGGAAAACTGAACACACACACACACATACACACACAACAAAAAATGAAACAGGGAGAAGAAGAAAAAATGGGAGGAATGCAAATCAAATCCTTACATACACATTCACACACACTAAAGCAAAACAAAAAAAGAGCAAAGCAAAACAAAGCAAAAAAAAAAAATAGAGGGGGAATACAAATTGAACCCTCATACACACATTCACACACACATACTAAACCAAAACAAAAAAAGAACTAAAAAGAAAAAGATAATTAAAAAAGAATTTCTGGCCACTAACCACCTTCTTGGGGTAGGTTCTATAACTATTCCTCTCAGTTGCTCACAGATAAGTCTGCCTGCCATCTCTTGTAGAGCTGCTGGCTCATTCACAATCTCTCAGGCATGCAGCCCAGGAGGGGAGGAGGGGGTGGTAATGGTTGGTGAGGTGTCAGTCCTTCCCTCCTGCTCTTATAAGGTCAGGGGGATCCCCTCCAGTGGGAAAGTGAGGGATTGCCTCCTCCCCAGGTGTTGGCAGCGGGTGTCCCAGCCAGGCTTATCCCAAAGTAGAGTTGTCCTAACGTGGCTGCTGTCCAGGCTTTACCTGGATTTGTCCCTCTCAGTTGTGCCCCAGTTGTGTGGATCTGACATTCAGAGGATTGCTGGGGAGAAGGGGGTTAGTTCAGCCCAGGACTCACTGCTGATCTCTTGGGGGGTCTTACTTGCTCATTTCTGGCTTTACCCTTTGTTCCATGGCTGGATAGGGTAGGGGGTGAGTTATCTGAGACTCTACACTCATCTTGTCTCTCTGAAATGTGTGCTTTTGGGATATTTCCTCTAGCTCATGATCAACCCCTGAGTAGTTAATCTGTCAGTAACAGAGAGCAGGTCTGTTGCTCCGTGGTGAGAAAGCTAGATCACTTCCCTGCCCAGTTTTCAAGATTGTGGCTGGGTTTCATCTTTTGCAGAGGGTCTCTGCCTCTGGCTCCCTTGTTGCATTCCATCCGCAGCCCTCACCAGTGACTGGCCTGGTCCTGCAGTGGTTGGGCAGTCTGGAAATGGCTGCTGCTCCCAGCAGTTTCTTCCTGGGAAAAAGTTTGTTGATTTTATAAAATGGCACCTGGCTTCTGTGTTCTGGGAGGCACTGGGGTCCAAGCACAGCAGCTACTGGCACCAGCTGCTTTACCAGCAGCTGTTCCCAAGTCCCCACTCAGTCAGTCACTCATATGCCCACTTACAAACAAACATACATGAAAATTCATCCATATATTCATACACTCATACAGGGAATCACATAGTCTGACTGGCTCTGTCGCCATCTTTTTTCTCCCATAATATAACTTTATTAATTCACTTGTTAATTTTTGCCTGTTATACTTTAAATTTGTTATATTTTATTTTTTATATTTGTTATTTGTTATAGCTTTTAACTTGTTTTTAAAAGGGTTTGACCTATTTCCAAACTAAACCTCTATGCAAGGGAAAGCCTAATGAAAATATAAGAAAAACGTGAGAGAAAAGGAATATAAAAAGACACGTTGAACTTTTGTTTACCAGATGCCTCTGCCAATTCTGGCGTGACACAGATCTTAGGGAATCACCCCCCACTACTCTGGATCTCAGGCAATCCAGTTCCAGCTGCTAACAGCTGACCTCCAGTGTCCTTTTTAATCTTCCCCCAGTGGGGCCAGTGGGTGATGAGTCACCCAGCTGTCAGAATCCTGGAAACACCCTCCTCAATCTCCCAGGAGACAGAGACTCTCCTGGGAGACTTGTGTTTTTGCCAAGAATGTGAATCTCTGTTGATGGGGCAGGCAAGGGGACAGTTGCAGTTGGGTTATTTATGGCCATGATTGTTGAGCAGTGGTTGTGTATTCTTGGTGAGACATCCCCTGGCTAGCAGAGTCAAGGGGCTATGTGGCCATGCTGACTTATTCCCCTTGTTTCTCTTGAGCTCAAACTGGCTGCGAGGCTGCAGTGAAGGGCTTCTCAGCATAACGTACATCTCTTTCTAGCTCACTTTATCTATCTCTTTCTAGTTCACTCCACATAGGAACAATGCCAGTGGGGGATCCTCTTGCCAAGGAAAGAGGAAGCTTGCAGATTGGATTGGCCTGGAACCAGGATAATTCTAAGCTGAGTGTGTTGTCGGTCACAAGTGCAGGCCTTGTGGGAAGGCCATGAGAAGAAACAGAGTGCTGTGTTCACAGAAGCGTGCAAGGCATGCAGACCGTGCATGAGTGTGCAACCTGCTGTGGAGAAGTGGGACATTTCCTCCCACTGCTGGGAGCAGGACTTGAGCTGGGGTTCCACAGCACCATCTTGGCATAGGCATCAGCTTCAGCTGACCCCTGTGTCTCATGGAAATACTCTGGGAAGATGGGGGTGCCTAGCAGAACAGTTAGCAATGGTAGGAGGCAGCCAGCTGCAGCCCTGGACATACTTGAAGGACTCCTTCATGGGATGTGGGGGACCCACAGTGAATTTTGTCCCCAAACCCCAGCACAAAGGAGGCAGGAAATGGAGATGGTTCATGGTGACTGGCGACTGCATAAGGAAGAATGCTGAAACACCCACATGTGACATTGTGGTGCAGATGTGCCTGGAAGATGTGGATATTCTGTGGTTTCCTGGGAGAACTCATGGCAGATGAATTATGCTGCTGCTCTGACCTTTGTTCATATATCCAAGATGGAGGTTTGGGAAATGTGGGTTATTCTCTCAGCAGTCCAGAGAAGTGGTCTCACAATAACCACTTTGCAGATGGGGAGGTGGAATTTAGGAAAGTAACTTGCCCAGATTTGCATGGCTGGCAAGAGGCCGAGCCAGGGTTTGCCCTCACATCTGTTTGTTCTGAGTTCATGCCGTTCTCAGCAGAGTCTGTTTGTGTTTATTAGGGTTATTGGCAAGTCCCTAGAAGGAGCAACTCGGTTCTTAGTGAACTGGACATCACAACTTCAATCCTACGCTAGAGGCTAGGAATAAGACTTAATAGGGGACACTTAGATGTACCAAACACAAAACAACTTACTGAGCCCTATGGTTTAGGCTACTTGTTAATTAATATTTTGAAATGCATTTGTTACTATTACTTGCTTTGGGCAGGTCACCTTTTGGGGTACAGTGGAGAGAAGCCTGGATCCTGAGGTCAGGTAAATATGGGACCAGAATTTAGTTTTAAACCCAGATGTATGATTTTGAGCATTATTTAAAAACTATTTCTAGCTGGGCAAGGCAGTGTGCCTGTGATCCCAGTTACACAGGAGGTTGAGGTGGGAGGATTGTTTAAGCCCAGGAGCTATGATCACATGATCCTTTCTCTAAAAGAACAAAAAACAAAACAAAACAAAAAAACAAAAGCAAACCAACAAAACCTATCAATCTCAGTTTCTTTGCCTATAAAAGGGATATAACTGTACCTTACATGTATTAATTAAATGAATAAAGGTATAAAAAAACCAATCAAGTCACCTTTCTCTAAAGAAGTATGCAGCAATTTTTGGATCTCTCCTCCTTTCCTGTATACTACTCTCTTTGAAATATTTTCTAAACTTTGGAATTTTCCTTTCCACTCCCTCTCTCCAATATAAGCTTTATTCTCTAGTTCTCGGAGGGCTCCAGGAAGTGTGGGCTTCCTGTTCTGAGGAGATGACCCAGCAAGAGAGGAAGTAGCATAGTTAGGGAGCTTGTTTCTTGGTGTAAGAATAATTGGACTAGTGTCCATGTTCTGCCACTACTTGCTTGTAGCCCTGGAAAATCTGAATGCAGCAAGAGACCACCCAGCAGATACAGAGGTGGCATTACCCCTCCATTACCACTGTTTCCAGGGCCTGAGACCAGGCAACTGCTGACTTGCAAGACAGAGTTTCAATGAGAAGAGGGAAGTTAGGCTGCAGGATCCAAGATCTGCTTAGAAGACCAGTTCTGTAAGGGAGATCACCTGGAGATCAGGCTAAGGTGCAATGACTTAGGATTTACATCTTCATCAGAGACATTTGGGTAACTAAGCCTGTGATTTGTCCCAACTTCCGTGGAGAGAAACATGGCTTTTCCTCCAAGCCCTATAAGTTGTGTAACATTCTTCTAGCTTTGTTAAGGAATGATGCTTAAAGTTTCTATGACATGAATCCATTATTTTGTTTGCAACAGGGTTATTTTATTGTTTTATGCTTAGCATGTTTTTACCCACCAGAAAATGGTCACTTCTATAGTCTATAGACCATATAATGTATGTTATACAACATATATACTATATAATTCTTGATTGAACTCTTAAACTTATTAGAAATGTATTTTGAAAACAGACATATGAGCTTATTTTTTGGTTGCAACTTTTTTGTTACAAGCCATTTTTCTAGCATAATTTGTGCCATGTCCCAATTTTTCCTAATAGATCCTTTGCCATATAGAATATATCATAATATATGCAATGAGATTGTTTGTTAGTTATTTTATATATGGATATATATATTAAGGTCTACTCTGTCCACATTATTGAATTCTTTCAAAATCTGCTAGAATAATGGAAGGATCTGAGGATTCTCTATTGTTCACTTTTAAACTCTCTTCAGAAGTAAGGCTCAAGTAAAGGAGCTTGCACTGTGCTTCTAAGAAAATCCCATACATGAGACCTGTGTAATGATCATAGCACTGGCAGGTGCAGATTCACTTCTCTATCCCTGGACAACCCATCTCTCCTAAGGTTGTTTGTGGAAGAAGAGCAAGGCTGGAGGTTCTCAGCTCAACTCTTGTCCCCAACTCCAAGCTCGTGTTGGAGGAAGAAGTGTTTAGAGAAGGAGCATTTTTCAGACACATCTAGCTCTGACACTCACCCTAAAAATAATCTACTAAATGCTGAAGGGTCTGAGCCCAATTGGGGACAGCAGGCAGAAGCCCTGGGGCTGCATTACGAGCTGAGAGCCTATGCAGAGACATGCACCCCCCCAGCAATGTGGCATTGTCAGGGCTCTCCCACAAATAGTATTCCTGGAATCAAGACTGAGGTTCCTAGAAATCAGTGGTTGGGACAGGCTTCCTTCTTGCTCCAAATAACCATGATCAGTTGCAGCTGCCTGTGGTCAAGTTGCCACACGGATGTCAGAGTGGAGAACAAGGGTGAGGTGAGGGGCACAGAGAAGCAGTGTACTACAGCTACATGCTGTCACAAAAGGGGCAGAAGGGCTGGTGCCAAGTGCGGTTGCATGCACCAGGTGAGCCACAGGGGAGAAGGCAGGATCTGCAGATCATGGGGGTTCAGATTCTTTTGCCTCCTACCCCAATTGCTGTGTGCCTTAACTGGGTCAGGAGTGGCATTAGGCATGCTGGGACACTGGCAGCCCTGAAGGAGCAAGGACTGAAAATGGAAAGAGCAAGGAGACTGACCTCCTTAGACAGCGAGCCCCAGGCCAAGCAAGCCCAGAGCTTGAAGATGCACAACAGTCTGTCTTTTAAAATTCAGGGTGGGATGAGAGGATCACTGAGCAACTTCAAGTGCAAGATCCTGTGCTGAACTCTGTCCGTGCACAATGCTCCCTTTTCTCCATCACAAAAGGGATTATGATGAATAGTATTATGAATCCCATGGTTGAGGAAACTGAGGCTCAGAGAAGTGGCTAACTAGGCCAGCAGGAGGGAGGGAGGTGAGGGCAGATGCGCTGGGTGTTTGTCACCGGGGCTGGAAAACCACTTATTCTGGAGCCCCTCTGCCAGTGGACTCCTCGGCAGGTCTCTTCCCCTCCACTCGTGAATGCTTCTACCTACTCCCAGTGGGCTCCTCGGCAGGTTTTATCACCCCCAGGCTCAGATGCTCCTCTCTCCCAGTGGGCTTCCTGGCAGGTCTGTGACCCCTCCAGTCTCAGACGCTCTGCTACTCCCAGTGGGCTCCTCTGCAGGTCTCATCCCCTTCAGTCTTGAATGCCCCTCTATTCCCAATGGGCTCCTTGGTAGGTCTGCATTTCCTCCAGTCTCGGATGCCCCTCTACTCCCAATGGACTCCTTGACAGGTCTCATACCCCCAGGCTCAGATGCCCCTCTGATCCCAGGGGGCTCCCTGGCAAGTCTGTGGCCCCTCCAGTCTCAGATGCCCCTCTACTCCCAATATGCTCCTCGGCAGGCCCGCATTTTCTCCAGTCTCGGACACCCCTCTGTCCCCAGTGGGCTTCTCTGCCAGTCTCATCTCCACCACACATGAATGCTTCTACCTACTCCCAGTGGGCTCCTTGGCAGTTCTTATCCCCCCCAGGATCAGATGCCCTTCTGATCCCAGTGGGATCCCTGGCAGGTCTGTGTCCCCTCCAGTCTCAGAGGCTCTGCTACCCCCAGTGGGCTCCTCTGCCGGTCTCATTCCCTTCAGTCTTGAATGCCCCTCTACTCCCACTGGGCTCCTTGGAAACTCTCATCCCAGTCTTGGATGTTCCTTCCTACTCCCAATGGGCTCCTCAGCAGATCTATATCTCTTCCCATCTTAGGATGATGGTCTTGAAGTGACACCTCTGGCTACAACTTCTGTTAACTGGCATTGGTCTCCTAGATTGCAGTGAATTCCAGTTAACACACATTCAGTAGTTTTCCCCAGTACTTTTTCTGGGGCAAAATTGATTTGTTCATTGGGAAAAGGAAACTTGTTATTTCTGTGTCATTTTCCATCATGTCCAACTGATGAGAAACTCAAATTGAGAAGTTTTACTTCTGTCATGCAATGATTATTTTATAATCTGTTGACTGTTTAATGGATGCTTTTTGCTAGTGCTTGTGGTTAGGGTTAAGTTTTTCTTTAGGTTATTAGCTTGTAATTTTATAATAGAGATCAGAATGAGATGGCAGAGAATAAACACTATGACTTTGCACCTTCTTACACTTGTTATGGGCTGAACCACGTTCCCCATAAATTTGTGTGTTGGAGTCCCAACCCCCGGGACTTCAGAATGTGACAATATTTGGACCGTATTTGAAGATGGGGCCTTTAAAGGGATAAATAAGTCAAAATGAGCTCATCTGGCCAGACTCTAATCCCATATGACTGTGTCCTTATAAGAAGACATTAGGACACAGATACAGAGGGAAGACCATGTGAAAACACAGGCCATCTTCACTCCAGGATAGAGGTCTCAGGAGAAACCAGCCCTGCTGACACCTTGATCTTGGACTTCCAGCCTCCAGAACTGTGAGAGAATAAATATCTCTTGTTTAAGCCACTCAGTCTGGTAGTATTTTCTTATGGCAGTCTGAGTTGACAGTGATGTAAGTTCATTAATAATATTTGAGAGAGATGAAAAATTATCTGGGGAGTGGCAACCAAGATAATTTGGTTACAGGGAATTAATCTTCCCTCATCATCTCTCTTGTTTTTTTTTTTGAGTTTAAGTCTCACTCTGTCACCCAGGCTGGAGTGCACATAGCCACACAGCCTTGTCCTTCTGGGCTCAGGCGATTCTTCTGCTTCAGTCTTCCAAGTAACTGGTACTGTAGGGGCACACCACCATGCCCAGTTAATTTTTTTGATTTATTGTAGAGACGAGGTCTCACCAAATTGCCCAGGCTGGTCTTGAACCTCTGGTCTTGGGCAATCTTCTTGCTTCTGCCTCCCAAAAAGCTGGGATTACAGGCGTGAGCCACCGCGCCTGGTACCTCGTGTTTTTTAACGAAGGTCGGAAATTGAGTAAGAGAGTCTTTTCCTGGTTTTGTGTTTTCTCCTCTCTCTTTTATTTCAGCAGTTCATTCTTGACACATTTTTTTTAATGTCGTGCAGTTCCTTAGGGGTATCTAACCTAGACTTAGTCCCAGGTTGGGCTTGAATGCTCTAGGGACATGCCACAGAATTAACTGAGGTGCCGTGGGGTCTTCTTGGAGGTTCTAGACACTCTCCAAGCCTTGGCTGCCCATGGCCACGGTCAGTTCTGGGGTCTTCTTGGCTGCACATCCTCGCTCGCCTACCTTGTCCATCCTGGGCTTAGTAGCATGGTGCTGTTCTCGGTGAGTAATGGGAAGCCTTAGGAAGTTGTTCTAAGAACCCCTTCTGGCTCCAGGCCTGTGACCGCTGCCATCTGTGCTGCTTCTTCCTGCCCACTCACTGGGCCTGTCAGTAGGGATGGAGCGTGTTTGGGTGTCCCACCCCTTCCAGTGGGTATGCAGATCAGACCGTGGCACCTTGAACGACATGGTTTCAGCAGTTCAGGAGCCCCTGTGCTTGGCAAGAGCTGGAATGTCATAGGAAAGAAGCCTGTCCTGAGGAACTCTGGGGGAGTCAATGCCCAGTAGGGGTGGGGGTCTCTTGTGAGGATAGATGGAGATGTGTGGGGGACAGTGAGGTCAGCAGGGACAAGGAGGACAGCCAGGGAGGCCAGCAGAAGGGTCTCCTCAAATGACCCCTTCTGAGAAACACTGTCGTGGCTGGTTAACTTTTGCTTTGGTCTCTTCTCTAGGCAGGGGCTTCATTACCATGCTTTGCCTGTTTCCTTGAGGATGTATCTCTGTGACTTAAGGAGAATACTGTGTATAAAACAGAGACAGAATTTAACTTTAAAAAAATCAGACGAACACGAATGAAGATTATGTGAATGCATGGGTCAAAATTCTTACCCTGCCTGGGCTACAGTCAACATTCAAGCCCTGGCTTTCACGTGAAAGAGACAGACAGGCATATATATAACAATGAATGGCAAAAAGAAATGTGAAGAAAATAATAAAAGATGGAAAAAAAATCATGACAGCAAAAGTGCTCTTAGAACTGCATAGAAAAAAGTGGAAACACTAAAATAAATGATAAAAAGAGGAATAGTTAAAATATAAAATGTTAAAAAGGATTAGCTAAATAAACACCCCCACAAAAGCAGGGAAAGATGGCTGAAGCTAGTGTGATAGAAAATTGGCATAGAAACAAGCCATGGAGGAAATAGAATTTGAGGACCAAGGAAAGGGAAAAATACCTAAGGAGCTGCAAAAGAGCTAAGTGAATGTAAAGAATTACAAACAAAGGCTACTAACTACGGAGAGACTGTTGGTCATGAGTAGATAGTTTAAAAGATAGAAAATAGACAAAGTAAAAACAGTAAACTTGAAGATTAGCAAGATGGATGGTGAAAGGGAAAGCAGTTAAAAACAGCATAAATCAGAACAACAGAATGTACTAAAACATGGCAGTGTTACAAAGGTTTGTAGTGTACTTAAAGCAGAATAAATATATCCTCAAAGATTTAGAAACAAAAACAAACATATTAAAAGAAACAAAACCCCAAGTCAAAAGCCAGCAACAGGAGGGTGTCTTCAGCTGGACACTTGAGCTGGGACAGCTGGTTGGAGCCAGGGCAGAGCCAGAACCATCCTTTTATGGGTGTCTCCAAGTCTACCTGGTACCTGCAGACCAAGAGGCTGTTTCTGATAATGCCTGTCAGGGAAGCCCTCTTGAGCAGAAAAGCACTTTCAGCACCATTTTGCACTGTCCTCCTAGCATAGGAACTGTGATGGTTAATTTTTGTGTCATTGTGGCTAGGCCATGGTGCCCGAATCTTTGCTCATACTCTAGTCTGAATCTTGCCTTGCAAGTATTATTTTAGTGACGGTTAAATTTAAATTGGTAGGCTTTGAGTAAAGAGGATGACCCTTCATAATGCAGGTGGGCTTCATCCAAGCATTGAAGGCCTTCAGAGTAAAGACTGAGGTTTCCTGAAGAAGAAGAAATTCTGCTTCAAGACTGCAAGAGAAAAACCCTGTTTGCCAGCTCCCACAATTGCGTGAGCAGATTCCTTAAAGTAAATCTCTCTCTCTCTTTCTCTTTTTCTTCCTCTCTGCATATATACATATCTGGAAATGAGACTTGTATACCTTCAGAAAATGCTAAGGCCCCGTCTCTCATGGGAGGTGCAGCTTGGTGGTGAGTCTGGAGTCCCAGGTAATGAGACCCTTTGCTGGCCAGCACTTCCTGACCAGTCTGGAAATCTGACTGTGGATTTTGGTTTAGGACCTATAAGCTTACATATTTCTCCCCTGTCCGAACCACTCTTTTCTTATCTGTAAAGTTGGGATGTCAATATTTCTGGCTTCTAAGGAATTTGTGAATATTACAAGTACTATTCCTGATAACATGTGCTAAGTGTCTACTGGCACTCAGTGGAAAGTGCTAAGTCCTATAGTTTTAGGTTCTTTTCTTGGTACAGTATAATTAAATGAAATCACAAGAAGCTCAAGTCACAGGGTTCACCAACTCAAGTTATGCTTCCATTGTCTACTCCTTTAAAAGAAGCCTGCTGACATTCTTGATGATGTCTGAAACCTACTATCTTATTTCTTACTCTCAGGAGTTATCCCAGTGGAGAGCTTTCCATTTTCCTGGCCTATAGGACTGTTTGCAGAATAAAAGAAAAGCGACTCAAAGGTGACCTTAGTGGTTTTCAGCTAAGAGGGTGTGAAGCCAGACTTTTGATAGGTGTGGGTTTTCCCTGGCTGGGAAAGAAAATGGGGTGGTGGTTTTTGTAAGTCCTAGAGGCTGATCTCCCACTCCTGGGCAGAGACCGGAGAATGCCTGTAGTATCTGTCATAAGAGATTCTAAATAGATTTGGAAAGAGACCAGAGGGTCTTCCCTCAGCTTACCTAGGGCAGCAGTGTTTGGCCTTGGATGGAGAAGCAGCTTTGAACAAAGAAATTTGACATCTAGAGATGCTGTGGTCACGAGAAAAAACCCCATACTCATCTGGCAGCATGTGAGCCTAAAGTTCTTGTGCAACACAATGAAAACAACAAGAGAGACTCCATGAGTGATAGGAATGCGCTTATCAACTGTGCACAAGAGGAGCTCAGAACTGAATTCTTTTAGAATAACAGAAATGAAGCACGTCCAAGCAGATACCTCCTGGCCCTAGACACTAAACACAGACTTTTGTGTCTTTCTCCTTCAGTTTCCCAGTAGGGATGATGGTCCATACAAACCCTGACACTGACCTTGTGCTTGTGCTGGTGGATGTGGGTAAAAATGGCTTTAAATGCATCTATTCGGAAGATCTGGAGACCAGGCTGAAGTAGAATCCTGGGGGACTATTAGGTCTTTCCAGAATAAGGGAGCAAAGTAAACTAAGTTGGAGGCCTGGAGAAACAGCTAGATGCCGAATTGGACTCCACAGCCCCAAGCTAAACCAGGAGCACTGGGCACCCGAGAACTAGGAAGCCCCTGAAGGAGGAAGGAAGCATGGAGCATTTTCAGGTCATCCCCATGGAGGTGACAGTGTGGTTAGACTGGGTTAAAGGTGAAGCCTGGAGATTTACAGGTGTTGAATTCTCTGCATCGAGGTTCTCTCTGCAATGCTAAGTAGAATTTAGAAGGCCAGAATCTACAATCCACAGCCACATGGCAAGGTCGTTTTTAAGGCACTTTTTTTCATTCAACAGTGTTGCTACTAAATTAATATGATTATTATTTAAAGTATTCCTTTTCTTCTGAGTGAATATTAAATGAAAGCACTCTGTAAACCAAATAATTAAGTTGTAAAGTATGTGAAAACCAGGATTTGTTCTGAAACCAAAACCAAAAATTAAAACAATAAGAAAAGAAGTGTCAGAGAAATGTTTGACACTAGCATGTTAACATCAGTAGGGACTGAGCCAAGTCAGCATTTAACTAGCTCGTGTTTGCAGTAGAGATCCCTCAGGCGCACTTAGATTCTCTCGTCCACTCCTCATTGGCGTGTGGAAGACTCTTCCTCCCAGACCTACTGTAGCATGTGATGGTGTCATGTGACTGTCCCCAGCCACCAGGCTATGTGCGTGTAGTTTTCAGGTTTCACTTCCGGCTCTTCTCGCCTGTGGCAGCCACAGGGTCACGTATTGGGATGCCAGACCCATACTTAGGAAGCTGTATGGATCTTGGAGTCACTGATTGGACAGTGGAGAAGACTCCTGCACTTTAATTCAAAGTGATAAGTGAATTTTTGTTGTGTGAAGCCATAGAGATACTGGGACGTCTTTGTTATCAACTGACTAAAGCAGTTTGGTGAAATGTCAGGGTGTGTGTAACCATTGCCACTAATCACTTCATTGGAAGTCATTCTGTTTGCATTCCTTATTCACTACCTTTTCTTTATCGACTGAATTCCTTAACCAGACATTCAGGTCCTTTGTACTTTATTCCTAACCCACTTATCTTTTTGTCACTCCCATCACTATGCTCTCCAGCTCTACTCTGCCATGTGTCCTCCCCTTCACTTACGCATTCTACATGTCATTCTTTGGATGTCATCTCTATTTTTCTCCTTCCCTCCACACCTTTGCTCCTGCTGTGCTTTATGATTGAAATTATGTCAGTGCATGCTACATTCTTTACTGGGTTGAATGAAAAAAAAAATACTTAACTTCAAAGCCAAGTGCAAGCATCTGTTCTTCTTTGAAGTGCTCCACCACTCTCAGGACTGAGTCCTCAACTCTCTATGCTCTCCAAGCTGGTGAGTTACGCTTCCAACCGGGACTGATCATACTCCATGATAGTTGGTTAATGGTTTATTTCTCTTTTCTTTTCTACAGTGTTTTTGCAAACAGAATAGGAAGGCAGATAAATGTAGCATCGTGTCTGACCAATGAGGCATTGTATGATGGTTAGATTGAAAGAGTTATTTTCGTAAAATTTTGTTAAGCTGTAGAAAAATGATAGTCATCAATGTTATAATTATTACTATTATTATTATTATTTGAGTTGGAGTCTTACTCTGTCGCCCAGACTGGAGTGCAGTGCTCCCGGCCACCGCAGCCTCGACCTGCTGGGCTCTGGTGATCCTTCTGCCTCAGCCTTCCGAGTAGCCAGAATTACAGGCGCACGCTACCATGCCTGGCTGATTTTTTGATTTATTGTAGAGATGAGGTCTCGCCAAGTTGCTGAGGTGGGTCTCGAACCCACGGGCTCAGGCAATCCACTCACCTCAGCCTCCCAAGCGCGGGATTATAGGCTGAGCCACCAAGCCCGGCTCATTGATGTTATTATTATGTTTAGACATCCTTTCTACCCTCAGAAATCGCAAGTCAAATCCTGACTGAGTCAATTGCAAAGTGTAGTTTCTCAATCTTGAATAAGTTAGCTGCTACAAACCTCAGTATTTTGACCACAAATGGGAAAAATAGTACCAACTTCATAGTATTATTGCACAAGTTAAATGTCCTGATGCGCCTGCCACATATCTTTAAGTGGATATCACCATTATTATATTTGACTGTGATATTAAATATTTTTTTCTGAGTCTTAAACCTTGAGGTGTCCTGGTCTGGTTCTTCTCCATCTCATGAGAGTTGTTCTGGTTTGAAACTAGTTCAGAGGTGACAAGAGAGGAAATTTGGAATGCTAGGGGTGAAAAAGCCCTGACGGGTCAGAGCAGACCTCTTGGAGTAACAAACCCTTAACCCATGAGTTCAGCATTTGGGACAACAAGTTAAGCTATCCTCTGAGTGCCACTGAAATTCTAGACTGCCAAGTTGTTCCTGGGACAATGTGCGGAGTTCAGAAGTCAGAGCTGTCTCCCTAGTCTTGTTCCTCTTGGGCAACTGTACAATGTCAGGCAGGGAAGTTGACTGCTCTTTCTTTCCAACTGCAGGTGTGATTTGTTTCTGTATGCATTGGGTGGGGGTGACTGAGGGAGGAGAAGGACCCTAGTCTTTACTCCCACCTTCTAGTACATGGTTAGACATCAGTCTACTCCTAACATTAGAAGACAGACTCATTCTCTCTCTCTGATTACTTCTTCATGGGGGAAGACATGAAAGTTTGTCAGTCCGGAGCAGCTACTGCAATGGGCGACTCTACTCCTTAGAGTTCTTTCCCACTGGGATTCACTGAGAGAACTTTCCTGGGAGGTAAGGAGGCCTGCTCCCTTCAATGTGGATTTTGACTTTAGATGGGACTAGTTAATATCCCTACTTAGTCACTTACTAGCTCTGTGATCTTAACTCCTTTTTTGCCTCAACTTCCTCAGTTATAATGTGAGGCTAATACCACTTGTTTTGCAGGGTAGACATAAAAATCCAACCAAATACTGCAGAACATGCTTAACGCGTACCTGGGGCATTGGAGAGGCTGGAGACAGTCATCCTGCCAGTACTGCTGTCTTCTGCTCAGCCTTCTATGTGGATAGTCCCGGGTGCAGACAGTGGCTGACATAAGGCTGCTTCTCTCTTCTTCCTCAAGGTGGTTAGCATGGGACAGGACACTTCATTAAACTTTTTCTTACCCTGAAGGTTTTTCTCACTACTAAAGGCTAATGAAACACAAGGTGTCAGACAGTGTTAGAGTTGATTACAAACTTGTGCTGTTGCTTTTCCATGCCCCGTGAGTGTTTGTGAGCCCGGATAGAACTAAAAAACCTGCTGTCATGAGGGCTGCTGACACCATCGGGGATGGCTCATTTTTATGTGTGAAGAATGCTGTGAAAATAATTTTTTAGAGGAGGTTAACATTTAAATCAGTTGACTTTGAGTAAAGCAGTGGCTTGAGTAAAACAAGATGGCCCTTCATAATGTGGGGAAGTCTTATGCAATCAGTTGAAGAAAGCCTTCAGGTGAAGCCCCAGGAAGAAGGAATTCTGCATCCAGAATAAAACATGGAAATCTTGCCTGAGTGTTCAGCCTGTTGTCCTGCAAATTTAGACTCAAGACTGCATCAACTTTTACTTCAATTTCCAGCCAACTGGCCTGCCCTATAGACTTCAGACTTGCCAGTTTCACATTGTGGGAGGCAGTTCTTCGCTTTCTCACACTCTCTCTGTCTGTCTCTGTTTCTCTGTCTCTGTCTCTCACTCTCTCTCGCTCTCTGTCTCTCTGCTTCCTTTTCTACCTCCCTCCCTCCTCCTTCCTTCCCTTTCTTTCTCGCTTTTCCTCACCCGCACATGTCCTATTGGTTTTCTTCCTCTGGATACAACACATGCCTTATGGGTTGTTTTATAGCCACCATTTGTGGCTTCTTTCCCACAGTGCCCTTTTTCATAAAAAAAACTAGCCACCTCCTGCTATCACATGTGGCCTAGACATGATTGTTCACCTAAGCAGGGACTTATCCTTTGCCCTTCTTAGCAGCACCACAATTTCCTTCAGGTAAACTCTGTGCCACCACCAGCACAAGACTCAGGGGAAGATAAGTCCATCTCCCCTGTCCATGGCTGACCAGTTAGCTCATGGTTTTCCCTGGCAACTGTTCCAGCTTCAAGGGCAGAAACAGGCTTTAAGATGTCCTGATCAAAAAGAAAGGGCAGGCTGGACTCGGTGGCTCAGCATGTAATCCCAGCACTTTGGGAGGCCAAGGCGAGTGGATTGTCTGAGTTCACGGTCTCGAGACCAGTCAGGGCAACTTGGTGAGACCTCATCTCTACAATAAATCAAAAATTAGCCAGGAGTGGTAGTGCGCGCCTGTAGTTCCGGCTACTTGGAAGGCTGAGGCAGAAGGATCGCTGGAGCACAGCAAGTTGACACTGGAATGAATGTGAGTGTACCACTGTATTCCAACCTGGGCGACAGAGTGAGATTCCAACTCAAAGAACAAACAACAACAAAAACAAAAACCAACCAAAAAGAAAGGAGAGGCACCTCATGGATCTTGGAAAAAAGTTTGTTTTTTTTTTCCTTTTGTATGTGTATTGTCTGTTGATAGTTACCTTGAGACCGTGGAAATTCTGCCTGAAAACAAAGATGACAGGAAGTTGAAGGGCAGGGATAAAGTATGTACAGACAAACAGAACCAGGGTCTGAACTGAACATTTCCCAGCATTCCCGTGTACCTGACTTTAGATTTCCGATGCTGTAAAATAATAAGCCCATCTGAATCAAGTCTTTTGTGATTTGTGGTCAAAAGTAACTCAACCGATATAACAACTAAGACCCATGGCCTCTGGAGGGACTAAACGCGTGCATATATTTGCTGCTCAGTTTCTTTTCTTTTATGTTCTTGACTAGATCCATCCTGTCCTTGATGCATCACCACCCACAGAACCTTAGCAGTCCTCAAATTCCTCCCTCAGTCACACCCTCATAGTGAGGGATGCCTATTCAGGCTGAGGCACTAACATTCATGAAAACATACAAGACCAGACTGGCCAATGCTAGTGAAGCTAGTCAGCTTGTGGTTTGGCATGCTGCTTTTCAGATTCAGTCATGTTGTTGCAAGACCCCAAAATTCATTCTTTTTTATTGCTAAATAAAAATATTTCATTGTACAAGTATTTCATAATTTGTTTATATGTTTACATTTATACATTTGTTTATAGACATTTAGGTTGCTTTCAGACATTTTTAGGTTGTTTTCAGGTTTGGATTTTTATGCAGAATGCTACTATGAACAAGCAAGTTCAAATCTTTGGGTAGCCATATGTTTTTATTTCTGTCTAGTGAAATGCCCAGGAATGAAACTGCTGGTCAGATGTGTTTTCTAATGTGGCTCTACCATTTTGCGTCCTTAACAGCAATGTATGCAATTTCAGTTGCTTCACATCCTCACCAGGCATTGGTATTGTCTGTCTTTTTAATTTAAGACATGCTGGTGGGTGTGGTTTTAATTTGCATTTCCCTAAAAATCAATGACATGTGCTTGCAAACCATTCATAAGTCTTGTTTCGTGAAATGTCTACTCAAATTTTTTCCTCTTTTTAGGTTGTCTTCTTCTTATTGATATGTAAGTGTTCTTTTTTGTATTTAGAAGTTCTTTATCAGATATATTTTGTAAATATTTTCTTGTGTTTCATGACCTGGTTTTAGCTTATTCACAAGTGTTTATTTGGCAAGCATAAATTTTAAATTTTGATGGACTCCAACTTATCTATTTGGTCTTTAATGGGTTATGTTTTTTCTCTGTGCGTGTATATATCTAAGAAATAATTGCCTGACCTAGATCGCAAAAACTTTTCTCCTGTATTTGCTTTTAGAAGTTATATACAGTTAGGTGTCTGATCCATTTGGAGGTAGTTTTTTGGTTTATAGTATGAGAGAAAATCTTGACTTATTTGTTGCTTTATGTTGATATCCAATGGATCCAGCATCATTTGTTGGGAAGACTAACCTTACCACACTGAATTACCTTGGTCCTGTTGTTAAAATGAATTTACCATACATGTGTGGGTTTGTCTCTGGGCTGTACTCTGTTTTCTTAATCTTTATATCTAGCCCTAGGCCAATGTCACATTTTTTTGATTACTCTATGTTTATATTGTCTTAAAAATCAGAGAGTATAAGTCTTCCCTCTGGCCCTTCTTTGAAGAAACTTGTTTTGGTTATTCCAGATTCTTTGCATTTCCATATATATTTCAGATTCAATTTAGTAATTTCTAAAACAAAACAAAAAAACCCCCAAAAGCAAAACAAAACACTGTGATGTTTCTTGAGATTGTATTGAATTTATAGATCAATTTGGAGGAATTTATGTTAATAATACAGTCTTCCAATCTCTGGTTTATTTCAGACTTCCTTAATTTCATCAATGCTTGTAGTTCTCAGTGTATAGATCCTGTACATTTTTTATTCAATTTATCTTTAAAGATTTACTATTTCTCTATGCTATTGTAAATGATTTTGTTTTATTCATTTCATTTTTGGGGTTTTTTTATTAGCATGCAGCAATACAAATGGTTTTTGCATAATTGATTTTGTATTGCTTGACTGATCTTGGTAACTTTTATTATCAGTTCTAGTAGCTTTGAAAAAAAAGTTCTTAGGACATTCTGCATAGACATGACTTAATTATCTCACTCCAAACACAATGTCTTTTATTTCTTTCCTTTTCTCTATTTTCTTCTCCTTCCCTCCCTCCCTTTTTCAATTTCTTCCTCCCTCCCTCCCTCTCATCCTTCCATTTTTCTTTTTTTTCTCCTTGTTATTCTGGCTAAGTCCTTCTGTGAAGTGTTGAATAAAAGTGGCAAAAGTGGAAATCTATAATTCATTTCCTATCTTAAGGGGAAAATAGTCTGTTTTCACAGTTAGTATGATGTTAACTCTAGGTTTTTTGTATATTCAATTTCTCTATTTGAGGAAATTTTATTTTATTCTCAGTTTACATGGATTTTCTATTAGGTATTGGGTGTTGAATTTTGTCAATGCTTTTCTGTATCCACTGAGATAAAGGCACAGTTTCTTTTTGCTTTTTGTTTTAATCTGTTGGTAGATGTTATAGTGATTGATTTTCAAATCTAAGCCAAGCTAATATTCTAAGCATAAGCCTAATTTTGTCATTATTTTTTTTGGTATATTCTTGGGTTTCACATACAAGAATTTTGATCACAATTTTTGGTTTAATCTTTTAATGCCTATGTCTGGTTTTGGTATCAGGATAGTGTTGGCTTTTATCCTGAATAAATTCTGTCCTAATAAATACTAAAGTGTTTCCTCTTTTTCTCTTTTCTGGAAGAATTTATGTTAAGTTGGTATTAATTATTTCTTAAATATTTGATAAACTTCACCACTGAAGTCATGTGGATCTAAAGTTTTCTTTGTAAGAAAAAACTTTAAACTTTAATTTCATTTAAAGATGTAGGGCTCTTAAGTTTATGAACTTTTCTAGGTCAACCACTGGTAGTTCTCTCAAGGTATTTTTTTCACTTTGTCCATTTTGTCAAATATATTGTCATAAAGTAATTTGCAATATTCCCTTATCATCTTCTTGATGTCAGTAAGATCTATAGTGATGTTAGCTTTTTCATTCCTTATATTGGTAATTTGTGTCTTCTGCCTTTATTATTTTTTTTCCTGATTGGTCTAGCTAGAGGTTTACAGATGTTATTATTCTTTTCAAAGAGATAGTTTTGGTTTCACTGATTTTCTCTGTTGCATGTCCATTTTCTATTTTATTAGCAACTGATATTTTCTTTATTATTTCCTTCTTCTGTGTACTTTGGGCTCAATTTGTGCTTGTTTATTGAGTTATTTTAGTTGGAGGCTTGCATCATTGATTTGAAGTCATTCTTCTTTTTGAACACAGTAATTCAATGCCATACATTTCTCTCTAAGCACTGCTTTTGTTCTACCCCCTACATTTTGATATACTGTGCTTCCAATAACTTTGAGTTACAAATGTCTTTACATTTACTGTATTGACTCTTCTTTGACCCTCGTTGATTTAGAAGTTTGTTGTTAAATTTCCAAATATTTGCCAATATTCTGGATATCTTCCATTTATTCATTTCTAGTTCAATTCCATGGCAGCCCCCCCAAAACATATTTTATATAATTTTAACCCTCTCAAAATGCTGAGGGCTGTTTTATGGTTTAGTCTGAAGCTTATATTGGTAAATGTCCCATGAATACTTGGGAAAATGTTTATTCTGCTATTGTTATATGGAATCTGCCATAAATTCCAATTAATTAAAGATAATCAGTAATTCTTTCTGTCCCTATTAACCACAAACACTTCAGGCATTTTTGGATCTGCTAAGTTACAAGGCTCACAAGAACAGTTTGTCCTGCAGGCTGAGTGTGTAACATACACTTCTCTTTTTCTGATTTGGCCCAAAGTTAGCAGCATTTCAGATGAGTATGTAGATGAGTCGAAGCATCATTTTGAATGTAGTATGCAGCCACAGAAATCCAATAGGACATCCTAAGCACATGCCTTCTTTTTTTGTGGTAAGGGGTATGGGGCCCAGTAACTTGCATATCATCTTGGAGGTGGAGCTTTGTGTTATTTTGTAAAAAGTCAAGATGATTAAGATCTCTGCAGACCATGGTACAGCAGAAACCCATAATGCATTTGGGTAGCTGCAACATCTGATTAAGTTAATAATAATCCACAGTCATTCTCCAAGATTCACAGGACTTCTGCACAGGTGTAACTGATGAGTTATGTGAGGGAGTAATAGGGATCACTGCCCCTGTTTCTTTAAAGTCTTTTATAGTGGCATGGATCTTTGCAGTATCTCCAGAGAGGTAAAATTGGTTTTGGTGGTATTATTTTCAACTTATTCTTGGAAGGGATTGGAAATTTCATGTCTGTGTATGTACCCAAGAAAAATTAGCAAGTACATCCTATAAAAGTTATGCATATATACAGAAATGCTCACAGAGACATTATTTGTAATATCCCCAAACTGGAAACGACCGAAATATATATCAACAGGAGAATGAATAAGTAAATTGTGGTACATTTTCTCGATCTGTGTAAAAACATGGATAAATGTTGCAGTCTCTATGTTGATAAAGCTGAATAGAAAATGTACAGACTGCATGATTCCATTGATAGGAAATTCACAAGAGACAAAACAAATTGATGGTCTGAATAATACTTACCCTTGAGGAGGAAAGGAGTTGGTTATTGACTGGGAAGAAGCATAAGAAATTTTTTAGGATGGTGTTTTAAATTTTGATTTGAGAGGATGTGTACACAGTTGTATATATATGTAAAAATTTATCAATTCCACTAAAATAAGTTTGCATTATGTACATTGTGTTAAACCACCATAAAAAGTAAAATGAGAGAGAGGGAAGTAAGAAGAGAGGAAGAAAATGAGGAGAGGAAGGGGGATGAAAGAGAGAGAGAGAGAGGGAGGAGAGGTGGCAGGGGGAGAAAGAAAGAGAAAGAGAGAATAGAAGGAAAGGAATGAGGCCTGGCACGTTGGTTCATGCCTGGAATCTCAGCAATTTGGGAGGCCAAGGCAGGTTTATTGCTTGAGCCCAGGAGTTTGAGAACAACATGGGCATCACAGCAAAAACTTGTCTTTAGAAAAACAAAAACAACAACACAACACAACAAAAGAAACAGACAAAAAACATTAGCTGGGCATGGTTGCCTGCCTCTAGTCCCAGGTACTTGGGATGCTGAGGTGGGAGGATTGCCTGAGCCTAGGAGGTTGAAGCTTCTGTGAACCGAGATCACTGTGATCATGCCACTGCACTCCAGCCTGGATGACAAAGTGAGACCCTGACTCAAAAAAGAAGAAGGAGGAGGAGGAGGAGGAGGAGGAGGAGGAGGAGGAGGAGGAGGAGATCAAATGAATGGCGATCTTTCCTTTGCATTGTCATTATCTATTACAGCAGTCCCCAAACTTTTTGGCATCAGGGACCAGTTTTGTGGAAGACAATTTTTCTATGGACCAGAGTTGGTGGGAAGGATGGTTTCGGGATGATTCAAGTGCATTGTACTTATTGTACACTTTATTTCTATTATTATTACATTATAATATATAATAAAATAATTACACAACCCATCATTACACAGAATCAGTGAGACCTCTGAACTCGTTTTCCTGTAATTAGACAGTCCCATCTGGGGGTGATGAGAGACAGTGACACTCGAGGTGTGTTGCTTATGTCCAGTCTTCATATTTTTGTTTTGGTTGCTATCACTGCAGAAAACCCTGCTTCACAAAGATAGGATGTTGGAAGTGGAAGCAGGCTTTTTAGTGCTTTTGTGGCCATCTCGGGATATTCTGCCTTGACTTTAATTCAGATCATAAGGAGATTTGAAGTTGTCTCGGACATATTTTTAAGGCCACTGTCATTTGCAGTCTTGAGCAGTTTATCCTCCTCTAGCATGGACAAAGTCGATTGGTCTAGTTTATTCACAAATGGGTCGTGGATCCATTCCTTCCCAGCTCAAGGGTCTTTTGTAGTTGGGAAGTGATGCTCAAACCCTTTTGAAAGCTGAGATAGGTGATCATGCACCAGCTGGAAGAAAGAAGGTTCTGGCTCAGGCTTTTTCAATATCTCTGCTAATGTTTGAAACATGTCAACAATCTGAGTGTTCACTTGTTGCCCTCGTAATTCCAGTTTGACTTTGAATGTAGTCACTTTATCTACTGACTTGAACACAGTTGTCATTGTCCCCTGACTGGGAGATTGAGTTCATTGAGCAGGTTGGATAGATCACACAAGTAAGCAAGTTTTTCAGCCCATTCTGTGTCACTAAAATGCTCTGCCAGTGGTGACTGATTTTCTAAAAGAAATCTCTGGAGATACTCTCATAACCCACAAGCTCTGGCCAGTGATCTACCTTTAGAAAGCCATCTCACTTCTATGTGCAAGAGAGAACATGTGTGTTCTGCATCCATCTCCTAACAGAGTTGCATGAACAGAGGAGAGTTAAGGGCATACACTTTAACGTGGTTGGTAATTTTAATCACATCCTGCAAAACGTTGTTAAGTTCAGGTGACATCAACTCATTTTTCTGCTAGCCAATATTTCCCTGTGGATGACACAATGTCTAGACTCATATTCAGAAGCAACTTCTTTGGCCCGAGTAGTAAAACCTGAAAGCCGTCCAGTTATGGCCGCTGCCCCGTCTGTGTTTATACTGATACAAAATGATCAGTTCAGTTTTCCTGATATGCAATCACTCAAAGACTCAAATAGTTCTGCAGCTGTGTTACTGGTTGGCAACAAAAGTACATATAACATATCCCCATGCATATCCTCCTGAAAAATATATCGCACAAAAACAAACTTTGTTGCCTTGTCAACATCAGTAGACTCGTCAACCTGGATTGCATACAACGACTCATTAATCCTCTCTGGCAATTGCGCCTCAGTATCTTCTGCTATTTCATCAAGTTGTCCAGTTATACTGCTAGCCAGAAGAGGAACACATGCCTCTCTTAAAATCTCCTGACAGATGCCTTTAGCAGCAGGCAGGATCAACTTTTCACCAATAGTAAAGAGCTTCTTAGCTTTAGCAATGCAGTTAGCCACTAAGAATGATACTCTCAGTGCAGACACATTTGAGGGAATGATGGCCTTCAATAATTGCGTCTGTTCTTTGTGTTCACATTTTTTTTTTCTTTTGAAAAACTCCAACTGTGCTGCCTATCAAAAGTGGACTGGATAAAAAAAATGCGGTACATATACATAATAGACAATTACACAGACAAAAAAGGACAAAATTACAAAATTTGCAGCAACTTGGGTAGATTTAGAGTCTATAATACTCAGTGATCTATCATAGAAACAAAGAACCGAGCACCACATGTTTTCACTTATAAGTGGACCCTGAACAATTTCATAATAGTATAAGAAAGGGATTGGCAGCAGTGGGAAACTGCCAGGGGAGGGAGGGGGCACACTTCATCAATAAAGGTACCTATCTCAAACCAGGTGAAGTGGGGACCAAAATGAGGCCCAAACTTTACCTGTACAATGACCATTTGTATACCTAACCCTGAATTGTACCCCACATCTTAAAAATAAAAGTTAAAAATGCAAAAATAAAAAAAAATTTAAGAAAACTCCAAAGGCTTGTCTTTTAACGCACAGTGCATGATCTCCATGTGACAAAGCGGTTTTGAAGGTTTTGTGGCATTGTTGGATAACTGGTTGCCATATATTATGCAATGCTGGCATGGAGAATGTGAATCACCTGTTGCAATGAACCATAATTTAAGTAAGACTCTTGATATTTTCTTTTAAATGCAGCTTTCTTTTTGTCGGCCATCTTAGAGTCTCATCATTGGGTATATCCTCCTTTCCAAAGATGCTCTCCAGTGATGTTTGTTTTTTACTAATTTTGTCTAGGGTTACCTTGTAGCCTTACCAAAACTAGGGCTGAGACAAGTATGCAGTGAGGGAAAGAGGTGAGATGCCAATGGAAGTGGTAATTAAAATAACAGACGGACTGCACGCAGACTAAAATAAGTGTTAGATCGTGACTTGAAGCCTGCCACCATATGTAACTGTACAATGGAAGCACATCCACTCACCACTCACTGATAGGGTTTTGGCATGAGTCTGCAAGCAACTGATTTACTGTGGTCTCTGTGCAGTCAAATCTCACTGCTAACGTTCATCTGTATTTGCAGTCATTCGCCAGCACTAGCATCACCGCCTCAGCTCCACTTCAGATCATCAGGCATTCGATTCTCATGAGTGTGCAACCTAGATCCCACACATAGGGTTTACACTCCTATGAGAATCAAATGCGGCTGCTGATCTGACAGGAGGCAGAGCTCAGTGAGTAATGAGGAACAGCTGTAAATACAGATGAAGCTTTGCTCTCTGGCCTGCTGCTCACTGCCTGCTGTGCGACCTAGTCCCTAACAGGCCATGAACTGGACTGGGGCTGGGGGACCCCTGATCTATTAGATTCTATGTCTTCTATATTAAAAACAATACTAAATACAAGAAACTAGACAAATTATCTCAATCCTGAAGCAAACGCCAAAGTGGGAATTTGATATGTTTGTACATGGCAACACTGAGTGACTTAGAAATGTTAGGTGCTGAGAATCTCTTTAACCAAACATTCTTGAAAGCAGTGACTATGCCCTCACCAGATAAATACACCTGCTAGAACCTTGATCTTGGACTTCCCAGCTTCCAGAACTGTGAGAAATAAATTTCTGTTCTATATAAAATTACCCAGGCTCAGGTATTCTGTTATAGTAGTACAAACAAAAACAAAAATTGGTACTAGAGAATCAGAGTGTTGCTATAACAAATACCCAAAAAGTGAAAGCGGCTTTAGAACCGGGTAATGGGTAGAGGCTTTGAACTCTCCTAGATTGCCGAGAACGGAGCATCACGGGCAATTCCGGTGAGGACTCAGCAGAGAGCTGTAGAAACTTCCTTCTTCTGAGATTATTTAGGTGGTTTTGACCAGAGTGCTGGTAGAAACATGGACAGTAAAGACTCTTTTGTTGAGATCTCAGTTGAAAAATGGGGAACAACACATTAGAAGATGTAGAAAAGTCCATCCTCGTTACAAAGTGGCAAAGAACTTGGTTAAATTATGTGAATGAGAACAGCGAAGAATGGTGAGAGTCATTAGAAGTGGGTGTGAAGGGCTTTCTTGTGGAGTGATCCTCAGCTATGATGACGTTGCAAATGACTTTCTCTACTCCACTGGATTTTCAAAAAATTAATTGCCTAAATACTGACTTTGTATTCCTTCCCTAACGCTATTTTCACCAATTCCTTGCATCAGATCTTTCATCCAGTGAAGGTCTCTTTTATGACAGGTACTGTGATTGGTGCTTGAGGAGGAATATGTGCCTCAAACACAGGTTTTTCACATGACAAATTCATAGATTTATCGGAAGAGGTCTCCCATACGTGATATAAATTATTACAGTACAGTGCAATCACCCTGTAATACAGGTGTGTTTTGAGAAATAGTATAAACAATATTTCAGTTTAATACTAATGACATGTGGTCTAATAATTCAAACAGGAAGGAAACTTCCAGGCTGCTTCCTCCCCACTGTCTGACATGTGGAGAAATTTTAGTAACTCTGAATGAACAGGTGCACTTGTCCCAATCCCAACTCTTTTCAGACTTGGATATACATCTGTTGATAGGGTATTACCGCTTTACCATCTCTGAAAAATAGTGGGAGCAGGAGAGCTGAAGAGTGCAGGTCCCCAACCCCCAACTAGACAGAGTTCAGGTTTCTGGAATTGTCTATGCTTGACACAGGAAGTCATGACCCGACTGGAGTAGCAGAGGCAAAACTCCAGGAGAAATTTGTCAAAGATCACCTGTTTGTCCACTTTTTGTGTGTAGAAACCAGAGTGATACAGCTTATAGAAGCTCCAGGAAAGCGTTTGATTTTGAATTAGATTTATTTCAGGTGTCTTTTTGGACTCTCATAGGCTTTTGACTGTCACCTGCTGGTAAAATTTCTGAAGATCTTGAAAGCTAAATGATCCAGTAGCCTGGGTCACCCAAAAGACCACGCTTCTAGAGGAATCAGGAATTGATGCTTTGAACACAGGAAGGTGAAAGACTGCATGTTGTAAGCATGGCAGACCACCTACAGCAGGCTGCATTTTGCTGTGTCTTCAAGCTACTATGCTTCAGTACCTTACCAAGGTTGAGCTCTGAAATAACTTTTTCTCTGGCATCTTGACTTTGGCACAAATGGGACTATACTTCTTGAGGCCCATCCCTATGATTAAAATTTCCATGAGGAATAATTAGATTTTAATGGACATTCACCTATTCTGAAAGTTTCCTCATGCACTGACAGTGTACATCAATAAATATAAATGATAGATCAGGATCCTGTTTGATTTTCTTCTTCTTAATAATACCTAATTTTTTAAAAAAAATCAAGACAATAAAGATAAGCAAAGTAAGAAACACATAATAAATGGATAATTGATAATAATGGAAACTTCTCTATGGAATTAGTTACATAAAGTTCTCTCTAAATGTGATCCCCATCCCAGAGCTGATGTTCTCTCATGGTATTCTGTGGTTCCTCAGTCTTTCTGACTCTGAGCTCCTCAGGGACAGGGCCATGTCTGATTTTTTTCCCATCCCTGGAAAAGACAATAACTATCTGTCTAATAAGCAAATGAATGAGTGGATAAATTAATGAATGAGATGAATCTCTATGGCAATTAGAAACTGAGGTGTGGTGTTCTTGATTCTCTTGTCAAAGAGTCTTGTTTCATGCATCCTCCTTCCACTTTCACTCTCAAGAAACCCCTGACCAAGGATGTTATTAACTTTTGAGTCTCCTATTTCTCATCTAAAACAAAGATAATAAACACACTCTCACAAAGTTGTTGTGACTGTGAAACGTAATATGTAAATTTCTAGCCCAAGGCTTGAGAGAGAACAGATGGTCAACCGTGGAAGAGTGTCATAAACCTCTCAGACATCAGAAAAAGTGCAACTTAGAACATGAGAACATTCTTATCATACATAGAAGGTTCCATAGTGGGGGAATGACAAAGAAATTTGGTTGTGTCCAGGCATCTGTATTGGTGCATTTCCAAATGTGCATGTATGTCATTTATTTTTAGTAGGAAGAATTGACAACTTAGATAGAAGTAGCTAAGTTCAGTTTTTCCTAGTAAGTATATGACATGCAATTCATTTTCTGAGATCTCATTTCTGCCTCACCACAAGAGATTTGCTGGAGGAAGAGTCCTTCAGTGCCAAGGTGAGGGAGAAGCTGGAACCATTTTGAATAGCTCACTTCTGGTTTTGTTGTCATTCATGGCAAGGTTTCGGTTAAACCTAGACCTTTGTCTTCAATTCAGTGCAAACCCTCTCTACTGCAATAAGAATGCTAATTCCACTTGTCGACATTAGTGGGTCTGTCCATCTGGACTCCTGGACTCTTAGACATCACTGACAGCAAGATACCTGGAGTCTGGTGATCCGGGGGCCTGTGGCAACTCAGAGTTGATCCAAGGCCGTTGGAAGGCAAGGCCACTATTGCTAAAGCTGCTCAGCTTGGTGCCTGAAATCCTTCAGACATGGGGGGAACCTCTGTTTGCTTCCATCGTTCCCAGACAGCTTCAATGCTTCTGTGACAGTCAGAATGAGGATTAAGGAGCCATGCTGGATCTAACAGCTGAGACAATACCAACTGCATTCTTATTTTCTCTGCATGCACAAGTAAAAAGAGTCCACAAACTGAATGTTGGCTTTCATAGGAATAAAATATAGCCTCTCTGATTTAGCAGGAAACTGCAATCTTCTAGGCTGCTCCACCACTTTGGATATAAAATGCATTGAGAGTCCGTTTTGCAACTCTTTTCTTAAAATCTGTAAGTTCACCTCTGTTCAGCACACTACTTTACCATTTTAGCCAATAATGTTTTAAATATGTGGAAAGAACAGTGTTATTTTGGTTTTAGAAATGTGTGGGGAAAGTACTGATATATCCTGAGGGACTACCGAACTCTCATACACACTCTAAAATGCTGTGCCAGGGAGTTTTAGATTTGTTCCTTACTTAGTCCATATTCATGGAAATGTAATTTCTTCCCATGTGTCAGATGAGAGAGACCATGTCTTTCTGATTCAAAGCCAAGTGCACTTTCCCAGAGAGGGCTGACCAGTGGAATAATGATATCCAACCTTTTTTCTAAGCCACATTGAGACTGATAGCATCAGTTAGGATTAGGTTTGGCCGCATTTAAAAGAAACCTGAATACAGTGGTCTAACCAAATGGAAAGTATTTTCACTCATAAGATAAAGTTCAGCCCAATACACTGCTCCAAGCCCAGAGATAAGTTCTTTTTTTTTTTTTTTTTTTTTGGCTTGAACCATGTTGTCCTTTAATTTATAAATTTTGAATTTAGTATCACATTTAAACAAAAAACACATATCACAAAGAAATATATATTTTTAGGCTTCTTCCTAAATGGTAACCAGTGGCTGGCACTACCTGAGTAGTGACTGCCCCATTAGCTCATGTGTGGTCCTGTAGGGACCCTTTGTTTTGACTCTGTCACCCTGGTGCTGAGACTGACATTCTTGGTCATGTAACTCTCAAGTGACCTCATCATGCATATCAGAGCCCTGCTGATTCTGAGTTTGCAGCCTCTGGTTCATACTTCACTTTCTGCATTCAGTTCCTAGGGCTTCCATAACACCTTTTGTATTAATTTCCTAAGGCAGCTATAAGAAAATACCACAATACCAGGTGGTTTGGAATAACAGATATTTATTGCCTCACAGTTCAGGAGACTGGAAGTCCGAGACCAAGGCATTGATAGAGTCATGCTCCCTTTGAAATCTATAGGAGAAAAGTCCTTCTTTGCCTCTTTCAGCTCCTGAGGCATTCCTTGGCATATAGATGATCATCTTGCCTCCATGTGTTCATGTCATCTTCTTCTGTGTATTAGTGTCTAAATTTCCCCTTTTTATAAGGACACCAGTCCTAAAAGATGAAGGACCACCCTAATGACCTCATTTTTAACTTGATTATCTTCAAAGATCTTATTTTTAAATACGAACATATTCTGAAAGAATGGTGTTTAGAATTTCCGTATCTTTTCAGGAGACATAGTTAAGCCTGTAACATCTTTCATGTCTTCTTTGGTCTTTTGGTTTTCTAACCATTTCTCCCTATTTTTATATTTTTTGTGTTTTAACTCTTAGCCTTTTTTCATGGTTCTAGTTACTACTCTATAACACCCCTGTTTGTGGCCATTCACTTTTCCATTAAGAAAACGTCATTTCCAGTGAAAATGACTTCGCATCTTCATCTTAGTAACACAAAAACAAGTTCAGCTTCATCTGAAGTTGTTTTGTTGTTGTTTTCAACAGAGTTTTTCGGTGAAGTTTGAAGTCTATTGTAAGGGTGACACATTTGTCTAATTTCATGGTAATTGCTGCTTGGATCCCAGCACTGAGAAAGATTTGGAGATTCTGTCCAAATCAGTGGTTGGGAATTCTGTGATTGAATGGTGATGTCTACTTGGGTTTTAAGCTTTTTGTGTCCTGTGAAGTGTGGTAGGATGGATACTAGGCAGTACCCATCTTTAGCTTGTTAAGCACCTTTTTAATCACTAAGGATTCAATTATGAGTTACATAGTGGTGCCTACTTTTGTGAGCAAGGAAAGATCCTTGAAAACAAATTATTACCATGCAGTGTAATAACATGGAGCAGACTTAGAATAATGTAGTCTGGCTCAAATAGCATTCTCTAAAAAAACCTTCTAAAACATAAAACTCTCTTTGTTCACAAGAACATGAATATCTATGTAGAAAAGCTGAAAGATCTTGGAACTAATAAGAAGTTATAGCAAAGTTATAGCAAAGTTGCAGGACACAAAAAGCAATATTTAAAGGTCAATCACTTTCTTACATACCAGTAATGAGCAAATAGAATTTGAAATTTAAAACACGATGCCATCCAAAGTCCTTGGAGATTAAACAGTACACTTTGAACTAGCACACAAGTAAAAGAAATCATCTCAAGAGAAATTTAAAATATTTTGAACTAAATGAAAATAAAAACACAATTAATCAAAATTTGTGAGATGCAGTGAAAACAGTACTTAAAAATTTTTAGTACTGAATGCATATATTAGAAAAAAAGAAAGATATAAAACCAGTAAGCTTAGCTCTTATCTTAAAAAACTTCAAAAGGAGAGCAAATTAAATCCAAAGTAAGCAGAATAAAGTAGCTAGCAAAAACTAGAGCAGAAATTAATAAAAGTGAAAACAAGAAATCAACAGAAGAAAAATCAATAAAACCAAAAGCTATTTTTTGAAAATGTCAATAAAATTGATAAGCCTCTAGCCAGACTAAGAAAAAGAAAAGAGAGAGCCCACATTTTATATCAGTAATGAAAGAAGGGACAAAACTACAGATCCCATGGATGTTACAAGAATAATAAAGACTACATGTAACTTTATGCCCACAATTTTGATAACCTATATGATATGGACCAACTTCATGAAAGACACAATCTATCAAAACTCACACAAGAAGAAATAGATAATCTGAATAGGCCTATATCTATTACATAAATTAAATCAATAATTAATAACCTTTCAAAACAGAAAATACCAGGCTCAGATAGGTTCACTAGTGAATTTTACCAAACATTTGAGTAAGAAATTATAACAGTTCTCTACTATATCTTCAGAACATAGAAACAGAGGGACTACCTCCCAACTCATTTTATGAGGCCAGCATTACCCTAATACCAAAACCAGACAAAGACATTGCAAAAAAATCTACGGACCGATATCTCTCAAATATCTCTCATGGACACAGATGCAAACACCCTCAACACAATATTAGCAAATAAAATACAACAATGTTTAAAGAGAATTATTAACCATAACAAAGTGAGATTTATCTAGGTTTGCAAAGCTGGTTCAGTATTTGGAAATCGATAAATATAATTAAGCAGATCAACAGGGTAAAGAAGAAGACATCTCATAATCACATCACTGGATTCAGAAAAAGCATTTGACAAAATCCAATATTCTTTCATGAGTAAAAAAACTTTTATAAACTAAAAATAGAGGGGAACTTCATTAACTTGATGAAGAACAGCTACAAAAACCTTCAGTTCACATCACACCCAATGGTGAGAAACTTGAAGCTTTCTCAGCATTATCAAGGACAAGGCAAGCATGAGTCTTACCTCCCAATGCTGCTTTTTAACTCTTACTAGAAGTCCTGGCTAATGCAGTAACAAAAGAAAAGGAAATAAAAAGTAGACAGATTAGGAAGTAAGCTATAAAGGAGATGTTGGCCTGTGTTCCCCCACTATAATGGTGCCCTTTTATCATTATTACTATTATTTTAATCTAATTTGGTAACCAATATCTTTATAGCAGTAGACCGGTCATGTTTAACGGCTCCAGGTATCTGGAGTCCTCCCATAACATAATGTATTAGGAAGGTAAAAATAAATTTTTTGGGGGAAAGAATGATTTCATATGGACAATATCGATCATTAAATGCACATCATACATACACATATATACCTTACATATAGATTATAAATATATTATAGAATGTATTGGGAACTCTCAATCCAAACTATACTGAAGACAAGAATGAGGGCATGGCTCCGGGTATTCAGCCACGCCCAAGGACCTGGAAAAGGCTCATGACCCCTGAGCTGAGGAGAGCAATACTGCAAGTTAGAGGCTCCCTTTCCACATGAATTTCCTGTGCATCTTAGGTTTTTTTTTTGTGCGTGTGTGCTTTTTGTACTATAATTAAGTCCTGGTGTTTACTTACCCACTCAAGGCACAGCTTTCAAGATATGATTTTTAAAATGTTGCATCATGTGGCTTTTGTGTATTCTTTGATCACAGATGGTATGCAGGATGTACTTTGGAGAGGGGCAGGGTGGGACTGATATGTTCAGCACAGTGTCAGGCCTTGACACACAGAGCTCTTCCCGCCTCTTTTTAAAATTATAAAGATGTGGGGTACAATTTAGGGTTAGGTATACAAACGTTGATTATGCAGCTACCCTTGTTGACGAGGTGTGTCCCTCCCTCCCCTGACAGTTTTCCTCTACTGCCAATCCCTTTCTTATAAGATTATAATTGTTCAAGGTCACTCCCTGAAGTCAGACCGACCTCTGGCCTGGCTTGGTCTCCCAGTCCTTGTATCCTCTCTCTTTTGATGCCTCTTTCTCCCCAGTAGACCCACTGGCTAAAGTTCCCTGTGTACCAAGTGCTTCATTTATGGAAGAAAAAAAAACCCCAAAATGATCTCGATTTGGGACTCTTTGAAAACTTAACAATTTATTGAGGGGAAATTGATATAACATCAATCATTTAATACAAACAATCCAGGGGCATTTAATGTACTCACAATGTGGGATTTTAATAATATAATAACTTGGCCGGGCTCGGTGGCTCAACCTGCCATCCCAGCGCTTTGGAAGGATGAGGCAAGTGGATTGCCTGAGACTGCGGGTTCGAGACTGGCCCAGGCAACTTGGCGAGACTGCGTCTCTATAGTACATTAAAAATTAGCTGGGTGTGGTAGTGTGTGCCTATAGTTCTGGCTACTCGGAAGGCTGAGGCAGAGGGATCGCCAGAGTCCAGCAGGCCGAGGCTTGGGTGGCTGTAGGCATGCCACTGCATTTCAGCCTGGGTGACGGAGTGAGACTCCAAGTCAAAATAATAATGATAATGATAATAATAATGATAACAGCAACTTAAAATCATTGATCCAGGTTCCAGGCCACCTGCTACAAATTTGACATGTCATTTACACCTGTCACCAACTCTAAGGAATCATCATCACCCCTATTTCACTGATGAATTGAAGACTTAACCTGTCCAAAGATACATGGCTACAAAGTCTTAGAGCAGAAATTTAAACCCAATGCACTGACCCCCTGGGGATAGGTTTTTAAGATATTTTTTTCTATTCTATCACGTTGCCATTTGGGTTCAGAAGTCCAATTCTCTGTAGGTTTCCAACTTGAGAGAGAGAAGTCAGGCTGCTAGGTGAGGAGAAATAAAACAAGTAACTTCTCTGACCTTCTGCAGCACTGACCTCCCCAGCCTGAGGGAGGGGCGCGGGCAGTGCCTCTGAGGGTTGAGCACCTTTCTCACACGGAGAGTCTCTTATCCTGCCTTCCTGTGCCCCTTCAGGGAGAGCCAAGAGGCAGTTCCTTCCGATGGCTGCTGGGGCGGAGGTCACTGGGAACAGAATTCTTAGGAGCAACACCCAAGAGAGCCAACACCCAATCACCCGAATAGGCCCAAGAGAGAACACCAATCCCCACCCCACCTTCCATGCCAGTCTTCCTTTATGTGGAAAAGGCCAAAGACAAGAGTTTTGCTCAGCTTGTTACAGACTGCAGGAAGCTGGGCTCTCTGTCCAGCCTCTCTTGGCTGTGATGAACTACAGAATGAAGGTCATTCTGAGTCACAGCTTGGGGCAGAGACATCATCCTCACCAGTCACTGAGAGACTTTTAAGGGGTGCCTCCCCTGTGAAACGCCTCTATGACCAGCATGTAGCTTGTATTCACTGTGCTGCCTAACACTGACAGCTCAGATAAGCCATCTTTGAAGAGGCAAAAATGCACGTGCAGATGTCAGATGGCCAGGGATGGGTCAGTAGAGGAACCAGTGTGGTGAGAGTCGAAACAAATAGGAAGAGGAGGCAGGAAGAGAAGGTGAGGATCGTTGGCATCTGACAACAGAAAACCAACCCCTCCTGGAACCGGGGAGCCCTGAGGACAGCACTGGGGCGGAAGGAGGTACACTAATGGCATTACTAGGATCCACTGTATGATAAAGGGGGCATTTGAGCAAGCTCTTGGTGGGATCACGCTGGGGGATGGGCCCACTGTCCTTGTCTGCAGAGACCCTAAGCATATTCTCTTCTTTTCCTCTCCCCACTGCTAAGAGGGAAGATGTTCGGGAAGGTTGTGCTGTGCTGGGGCTGGCAGCTCGCACCTGTTAAGGTATAGCTAATCCCTTCAGCACATGGCTTTTGTGGCTAATGTAACACCACATTTCCCATTGTTTTAGAAAGAGTGTGAATGATTCAGTGGCCAGATGTGTCCACCTGGGTTGAGGTTCTGCTCTAATCCAGAAGCCTATGAGACAGTTGCCACACTGGGCTTACCACACTGGGAAGCCAAGCCAAAAGGCTGGGGGTGTGTCACTGTGTGTGGTGGGGTCTGCTTTAAACCTGATGAGTCATCAAATTAGCTTGAAAGATCCCTGCAAGGAAAATGGAAAAACCTCATAGGAAATTGTGGGAACACAAATCTGCAGGATGGAGCCTGCTGGTGAATTCTATGCAAAAGTGTCACAATTCAATTTAACTCTTCTTAATAGTGGTAAGATAATAGTCATTGGGCCATGCTTTTGTCAAGCTGGGCCACCTATGCTTTGGCCCCTCCCCTACCATGGGGAGGTGAATCTCCTCTCTCTCTTTCTCCAACTTTCTAAATGAACTATATTTTTCAATCTAAAAAAATGATAATAGTCACCATAACAGCAAAGCCAGCAATAACCCAGAGAGTTGTTTGGTCAAGGTCTCACAGCACATGAGGGTAGGATTCAGTTGGTTGGCAGTTGAGGCCAGACTCAAGCAATATGTGATGTGCCAAATTCCAAATTGGGTTTTGTGTGATGCTGATGAAAAATTGACTTCCAAATTTAATAGCAGTAGTATTCAACCAAAGATTTAAAGACACAGTTTCATGTAGTGCTAGTGAATTTTTTGCTTCCTCATATCTATGGAAGGTATGATACTCTCCAAACTAAAAATTAAGACATGGTGTGAAAGACCTTTGTGTGACTTCTGAGTGCAATATGTAACATAGAAGATTTAATTTAGGCATATGACTCTAGAATGCCTCCTGAATTCTGCTGCTGAGAGTAGAAGTTGGGAGAGTACCTGATGGAAGTGATGAGTCTTCCCTATAAGCGATGGCTGCGTCATTTTGATAGTCAGTAGTCAAGGGGACAGCTACCTGGGCCATGGGGTCTGTCCCTGGGCAGGGATTTAATACAGTCACCAGGCTGGTCTCCCTAAGGAATTCAGGGATGGGCCAGAAGCCCTGAAACACATATAGTGAGCGAGGAAAAAACATAAGCCCTGGGGGTTTAAAAATGAGTTCAGGTCCTAGTCAACCTTTCAGACCCAATCACTGGGCTAGGTAGAAGAATTCATGGTGATGGATGCATGGGCAAGAAACCAGGTCTTTTAGGACCATCTGGTCCTTGAGGCCAGTTCCTGGGTGAAGGAAAGTGGAACAGTAGAGAGTTGCATAGTTTGTCCTAGCGGCAGGTCCTTTCTCTGTGTGTAGGATCTCACCTTTTTTATTTCTACTTCTGCTATAAATCAGGAGTGAGATTTAATTGAGTGAAGAGATGAGCTCGTCCTGATTTTAATTTTATAATATAGTCCCCTTTCCTTGCCAACTTCCTGTTCTCTACCCCCAAACTCACTCACCTTCCCTCTTTCCCTCTCTCCCTCCCCTCCTTTCCCCCCCAATCCCTCCCTCCCCCCTCCTTCTTCCTCCCTCTCTCCACCTCTATCTCTATTTCTACATTTGCTTCTATCACCATCCCTATCTCTAGCTCTTTCCTATGGATTTTTTTGGATCATCTGGCCTTCATGGATTAAACCCCAGTCTTTAATCTCTTCTTGCTTCTGGAAAATAAGGGTTCAGGGATTTGATAGTATTGGACCTCACAATACATTCACAGATGTTTTGGTTTAAGTTTCCTACTTGTTCTGCCAGTTCCTTTATGAGCTTTTTATGATTACTTTTCTTCTCTGGAATCAATTGAGAAACAAATACATGACAGATGCTTTCCCAAGAGATAAGCACATCCACCTCAAATACGATACCACACTCGGCCTGCCGGAATGTCCTTCCTTTTATGAATGCAGGTGGAGAGAGAAAGAAAACACAATGGAAATGGCAGAAAGACGTTACAGTGTCACAGAGGATGATGAAGAAAAGGCCCTGGGAAGTGGTGGGCACATTATCTGATAGGAAACTGGAGAGCCAAGGCCAGAGGGGAAACACACTCACCCAAGGTCAAGCAGTGAGTATAGCCAGTGGAACCACAAATTGAGTCTTCTGATTTCTCATCCAGGGATTTTTCTTCCACATTATCAGGTTTGTTTTCCAAAATCCAGGGTGGATATAGTAAATAGGAAGAGTAGATAATGATTTATGTGACCTAAGGGATGCTGAGAGTGTTTTCATGTTATATCATTCATTTGTTTATTCACTTTTCATTCATTCATTCCTTCTTTCACTCAGCAAAATCTCACCAAGCACCTCCTATGTGCCAGATACTGAGGATGCAACAATGCATGGGATGTGGTGTTGCTCCTTAAAAAGGCCTCTGGCACTAAAGAAGCAGGTAGAGATGTAACTGGCCAATGAGAATGGAGCGAGAGAGAGAGATAATCTAAGGCAGATGTGGGAGAAATCCTAAGGTTTCATAGAGAACAGGAAACTCATGATTTGAAGTGCTTGGAGGTGATTTTTACAAAAGGTCTTGGACTTGCTGAATTGGAAAGCTGGGAAAGAGAACAGAGAATCTGGCTAACAGGTTAGACATATCCAGAGATGGTTTGTAGAGATAGGAAGTGGTTCCTATCTGGGGCTGGAGTAACAGAAGGTCAGGGGGCTTGTTGGTGATAAGGCAGGAAACGCATACAGATATTGTGATGCTTGAAGATCTACAGTTAGATGTATATTTCTCTGGCTTGCAGCTGTTTCCTGTATTGAAATACATCAAGGATGTGGCATGCAGACATCAGCAACTTATATCTCAGGAATAATAAATCCATCAGATCCTATTTTGAGGCAACATTTCATTGGTTTAGAGTTAAGTGATGTTGCAGGTGGTGTCCTCCTGGGCGCTGACACAGACACAGGGCTAGGCATAGAGAAAGTTGACTGGGGAGGAACCTCAATCAGTGGAGAAGGGGGGATGCAAAATGGCAGGGAGAGCAATCAGACAATGCTAGGATGACACAGTCTCTGCCCACCCATTCTAGCTGCTGCTGGGGGTGGGAAGAGACAAGCCAGTCTGCCTGCCTGTCTTTGTCCTCAGCCAGAGGCTGCTCAGGAGGAGTGTACTCATGGTTTTAGTGCTGAGAGGGACTTGAGAGGACCAGCAGGGTAGGCTTCCAGGTCATGGTCCTGAAGCTGGGACACGGAGCCTTCTTTAAGCAGGGTCCGAATGTTGCATCTCTTTGGGTGTATAAGGCATGCAACAGGCTTAGGATGAAAGATTGCAGAAAATAAGGAAAAAGACAAGTGGTAGTCTGCACACTTTTTTTCTCTAGATCTTGACATTGCCTCTCACTCGATATCTGTGCTGAGTCTTTTTTTATTTCTTTGACTGTTCTGCTTCCGGGATAAGCCCTCAGGGAGCCTAGTCTTTTAATAAATGATGTCTGTGCTTCCGGAGCCTCTTTCAGAAATGGAGCTATATATTAGATGTCCAATATATACAGACTTGAAGTATATTGGATGAGGTCCTGAGAGGAGAAGAGGCTGCCTAGCAGAAGTCAGTCCATAGCCTTCTGAAACCCGGTGCCCCTAAAGCCATGATAGGAACCGAACTCAGAGTGAAGAGCTGATAGTGACAGACCAGGGGACAGTGGATTCCACAAGAGCATGTTCAGATCAGGTGCTGAACATGATTCTCCAGGCCCTGGAATGGGCGGTTTTGTTCATGAAAGAGTTTTATGTGTGTCTCGTAATACAAGAGAGCAGGAATAAAATGGACACTGGCTAATGTTGGGATTATTATACACTGATGGGATTCTCTTTGAACAGAAGTCTTCCCATCAGTAAGAGTCTGGGGCCTTCCAAATCCCATCTTCATTGGCACTCACCCCTTTCTCCTCCTCCAGATGCCTGGGTCCTGCCTCTCGGGCCCCCAGAGCCCTAAGCCCCTTTCATCCAAACCTTGGAGGCTGGCTTTTGATCTGCAGACTTTGTGTTCACAGCTTTCTTCCCCTACACTTTCAGGTCTCTTCCCAGTTCCTGGCCCAGGGGAGCAAATAGTTGCCAACGAAGTGAAATGGGCAAGTGGTAGGCCATAAGAGTTGACATCCATGAACCACAACAGATAATTTAAAAAATCCTGGCAGTTTAGTTCAGGATGTCAAGCTCAGGAGACTTTCTGAAAGCTTACTCAAGTTCCCCTAACTTTTAGGGCAGAAAACATTCTTAGTGCCAAGAATATGAAAGTGATTAGAGTGACACAAATACTGAGTCAGATGAGCAAGAAATGGCAAATGGGGCTATACCATAAAAATAATCTAGATGTGTCAGTGTAATAGAGCAAGGTTGCAATTAGAGATCTCTCTGTAGGTATGATTCCCACTTCCTTCCCTCAGTCTTTGTTCTTAATTTCCCTCTTGTAGAAGAGAAAAATTAACCATTGAATCTTACAGATCTATTTATGGTGTTATTCTTAAGTCAGGGATGCTCCAACATGAAAGACTCACATTACTTTTTGCTTTTAATTCCTTAATTTGTGACATGTCTTCTAAATAGAAAAAAAGTGTACAAATACATATGTCCACATATATTACATAATAATAATAATGATTAAAAAAACCCAATATTGATAGAATTCCCTGGATGGTCCCTCTAAAGCTCTTTGTGCTCCTTCCCCTCCAGGTATTCTGGACACCTCCTCTTGCCTTACCCCAGAGGACCATAGCCCTGAATGGTATGCTAATCATACTTCTTTGCTTTGTAGCCAAATCACATACATACAGGCACTTCCTCTCCACAACCCGGATGGAAGAAAATGCTTGATGCCTGCCATGGGGCAACCTCAGTGGTCTCATACATAAACCTTTTGAAACAATACACTGCTTAGTTTAGTCTGGACTCCATGTACGTGGAGTTACACTATGTCTATTCTTCTTCAACTCGCTTTTGTTTGCTCAAAAGTATGTGCTTGAAACTTACCCTTGCTGATGTAACTATGATGTAGCTGTAGCCCATTAACTTTTCTGCATCGATTGATTTGGTCTTATGATTTTCTTCTTTAGTCTGCAGATATGGTGAGTTCAGTTACTTGTATTGCTCTATGATATTTTGTGTGGTTATTAATTTTATTTAATGCTTATGAATTTTACTCCTGAGAGAGTGTCAGGCTGTTTCTCTCCTTCCTTGGTTTTTACAGGGCCGAGTGCGATTCTGCACACTCTGCAGGCTCCTGAGAATCCAGAAGTGGTGTTTTCAGGTGGAACAACAGTGCTGCGGAGTCTGCATGAGCTCAGGCTTGGTGGATTTCGTCAATTTCCCAAGTGGTCGGACCACGTTTCCTCCAGCTGGAAGTGACCGGGGATTTCCACTGCTCCACATCCTCGCCGATGCTTGGTATTTTCAGATGCTTAATATTTTTGCCTGTTTGAAAGTTTGAAGTGGCACTGGATTATGGCTCTAGTTTACATTTTTCTGATGACAGATGAACCCCTTGGGGATTCTGGGAGAGACACACAGAGGGACGGAGGTGGTTAGAATTGGATTCTATAGAGCAGGTAAGAGGAGGAGAAGGTGGCAGTGAAGTGAGGCGGTGGCAGAAATGGTGCACACTCTTTCTGCTTTTATACCCTGTGTTTGTTTCAAGTGCCGCCTCCAAAGAATCGCATCAATTCTGACTTGTTCTAGTAATCTCTGTATTCCAGAAATTTTCTCTGAAAATCTTAAAACCTCTGGAGTTTCTTTTTTACTCCAGGAGGAAGGTTAAGATTCGTTACTGTGCAGGACATCCTCTTAACAACCTAGTCCGGTAAATGGTGGTGTGAGAGATATGTAGGGCGCTGAGTATGTGGGGGAAGTTGAGGTACTGCCCCAGATGCAGGGAGAGATTCCTAGTAGCATGAACGTGTGAGTGGAAAAGGACATGAGCTAAGTGACCTGCTTGGCCCTCCTTGCTGACACCTAAGACTCATCTATTTCTCTCTATTCTCATCGTTCTCTTTGATCAGATGGGACACGGGAAGACCCAGACTGTGGTACTTGATTTTCTTATAAAGTTATCTTCCTGAGTTGCATACATTCATGATCATGTTGGCTGTGAGGTTCCTGTCTTATAGAATTATTCTGATAGCTTTCCATAAATCATGTAAGTGCTCAATAAAAAGTAGCTCATATAAATCAAGGCCATTTTTTATTCAACAAATATTTATGTCTAATTAACATCCTAAATGCTGAGGATACAGTGACAGAACAGTCTCTTGCCCCCTGGAGCTTGCACTCTAGTGGAAAAAGTAGCTGGGCACATGAAATACACAAATAAGACAATTTCAGATATTGACCAGTCCAACAAGGAGTCAAGCCAGGTGGCATGGCAGAACACAGGCAAGAGGTGAAACAGCGCACAGTGAACAGGGGAGGGGAGAGAGTGCTCCTGGCAGGAGCAAGAACAGCTGCAAGTGCTCCTGGGGCATGAGCGGCTAGAGTGAGGGGAGAGTGGGAGATCACAGAGGTACACGGGCTTCCTTAGTCTGTTCCCAGCTGTGAGCCATGTCACAGAGGGAGCATGTTCTCTGATTTTGTCTTACGTCATCATTCTATGGTGGAGATTCAAAGTTATGTCAGGTGCTCCCAAGCTAAATCCATCAATATAGTAGATGTTGGAGAGGCACAGGGACTTCCTCTCCACAACATGGAAGAAAGAAAATACTTGATGCCTGCCATGGGGCAACCTCAGTGGTCTCAGCACACTCCAGCTCCTGCCATTGTGCCTGCTTGCATCCCATCAGTGGAACCCCAGTCTACTCTGGGGACCCTGGAGGGTGCTGTGCTCACCACTGCGCTGGTTCTCAGTTGGCACAGAAGTAAACCATTCCCAGCCTGAGAAAGGACCACCTCTTGCCTCTGCCTGTATGAGGGCTCCGGGCTGTGGTCCCTACCCCTGGGCTGGGGTTCTTGCGAGTCCTGTGTAACACCGAGCCCACTTTCACAGGTGTGTCTTACACGTGAATGCCATACGTGCCTTAGTGGAAATAAAATTAAAGTCTAGGTTAAGTTTTTTAATTCTTTGGCTCACATCTCAACACCTGCACGATGAACATTGGAATGTTCTCACTAAATGTGCATTGAATAAAGGCCATTTCTTGAATAAAAGGTTTCTAAAGACTTTGGCAATAGCAAAAATGCTTTTCCCACATCATCTCAAACTTTTGGTGGATTGTGGCTCCCTTCCAGTTTGGAATGGTTGTGGTTGCTGATGTTGTTGGCTTTGGCCTTTGTGTTCCCAGTTCCTGGTGAAGGGGCCGATGGACTCAGAAGCAGCAATCGAGGAGAGAGCGAAAGAGAGACAGACAGAGAGAAATGGAGAGACTGGAGGAGAGGGTATGGGAGGGAAGGGGAGAGAGAGAGGGCAAGGGTTGAGAGCACAAGAGAGCAAGATGTACTGTGTTCTCTCCCAAAAGCACCTGGCAAGCTGGAAGCAGCTCCTTTGCCAATACTTGAGAGCTATAAATAGGGTCCTTTGGGATTGGCTCACATGAATCCTTAGAACTGCCAAGCTCTCTGGAAGCGGATGGGGGAGGGAATAAGGAACAGTGTGCTATTCCCAGGGCAGGTAATTCCACTTCACTTTAGTGGAGTGTGGAGGGCCCTAGGAGGAATGCAGATAAAAGGAGCTCAGTGCATGTGCACTATTGGGTCAGACATGTCAGTAACTTGGTAGAAAGACACATATGTTCAGCTACATACTGTACTTGGGCAGCAGCTGAGGCACCTGGGGTGGGGATTATCAGTTCAGACTCATCCACTTCTCTCTATTCTCATCATTTCCCTTGATCAGATGGAAGACGGGAAGACCCAGGCTGTGGTGCCTTATTTTCTTATAAAGTTATCTTCTTGAGTTGCATACATTAATAATCATGCTGTCTGTGAGGTTTCTGTCTCATAGAATTGTTCTGATAACTTTCCATAAATCATGGAAGCACTCAATAAAAAGTAGCTCGCATAAATCAAGGCCATTTTTTATTCAACAAATATTTATGTCTAATTAACATCCTAAATGCTGAGGATACAGTGGAATCAGTTCGACCACTTGTTATCAGCCATCAGAAAAATGTAAACTAGAACCAGTGCTCTAGTTTAGCTGTGGCTTCCAGGAAGGATGCTGGGGCAGGACTGGGTGAAGGCTGAGCAGGGAGCTGGATTGAGTGATAGAGTCTGACATCGTAGATCTAGACAACCCCTTGCATTTGACAGTGAGGAAACTGAGGCACAGCCCTTTGTTCTTTTCCCTATGCCTCTGACATCTTTCATGGGGGTAGACTGCTTTTAATGCAGTTCACTGAGATTCTTCTGCTTGTCAGTGCAGGAGGTGGCGGCCTGGCCACAGAGAGGCCCTGGTCCCAGCTCCCCTGGACTCCACCGTGGCACATGACATCTGGACTCGCCCCTCCCAGCTTCTTCTCAGAAGCCAAAATGTCAGACTCAGAACTGTCCCACACATCTCAAAATATGTCACAAAGAAAAGTCATGGAGACAAGCAATATTGGCACACTTCCTTTTATTTGCTTGTGATCGATACGGTCTGTTTTGTTCTGGGCTTACATCATGTCATCATAGAGCTCTGGGACCACATGGCCTTCTTTTCTTGCATTACTTTTCCCTAATGCCCATAAGATGCCATGTACAATGCAGGAGCATTCTAAGAGAGAGCCTGGTGAAAAGCATGACATTACTTGCCACAAGGACATAGGTGAGGCCGTCATTGACTATGCTGCACTGTGACCACTGTATAAAAACCTGGGGGCCAAAGGTCTCTGACTTCTGCTTGACTTGCTACGTTTCTCCTTAGGCAATCAGCTGGTTAGTCTTCATATCACAGACTCAGTAAGTTGTGCCCTTGCCCCTTGACTGTTGGCTGTACTTCCTCTCAGCCCAGTGTGACCCTGATCTTTGGAACTGTATGGTGTATCCTTACTCATGGTCTTCAACCTCTTTTTCCTTCCTGGCTGCTTGAGTCTGTACGGGGGCTCTGAACTCATGCTGAGTCCTTTTGGTGGGGATGGACCACGTTCAACCACCAACCTTCCTTCTTTTCCTCCCTCCCTTTTTTCCCTCTTTTCCTTCCTCATTACTCTACCTCCAGCATCTTACTTCATTTTCCCCCTGCTAAGAACCTATGCCCCTCTAACTGCCTCAGACCCAGTCTGGGGTATCAACGAACTTTGGTTTGTAAAAGTCCCAATCCCAGTTCCACCACTTGTTATCTGGGCAGCTCTGATTTGTGGTTTTGTCTCTGTGAGCCTTAACTTTCCAATCTGTCAAATCAGGCAGACCTAACCCTACCGAGGGCTAACACAGGGGAAAGCAATAACCCCACAGCTGATCCCTTATGGTTTTGCTAGGAATGCCAGTTTCCTTGTTGATCAATGCCATGACCACCCCCTTCTGCTTTAATCAGAACCCACCTGCCCTACAATTTCCTCCTTAGAATTAAAAGCAAAAGGAAACACAGGAGTGTCCATCTACTCACCCCCCCACCTTGCTTCTTGCCCAGCAGATGGCAGGCTCTGACCAGGATTCTCAAGGCCCAGCTGCTGTGGGAAACTGCTGTCTTACAAAGAGAGGATTTGTCAGTGAAAACTCCAATAAAGAAATGTTATATACTTTTCTCTACAGAGAACGTGTGTAATGAAGAGTTAACATTTTCAAGCAAGGGGACGTGGATTTCTCTTCAGTTTCTACAAAATGCACATGACAACCCTTGAGCTCAAACTCCTTTGTTTTCCTGAGATACTGCCAAGTTACAGGACCCGCCTACACCCTACAAGAGCTAAGACAGCTAAGAGTTGTCTTCCTGATTTTTATCTTATCATTTTCTTAGGTAAACAAAGGCACTGTATCTTTGGTTAGCGCAACAACTGTGATTAGAGTCCTCAGGTGAGGAATGGGTTGGGTTACTTTCCAGAGCGGAAAACAGAAAACATCTGGTGCTGACATGCTGATGCATCTGCCCTCAGCTGCTACAAAAATTCTGGGAGTAGGGGTGTGGGGGGCATTCTGCTGGCTCACACAGAGGAGAGGAGGCTGAGAGAACAGAGCTCCTTTCTGGGTAGAACTGGATTTTTCCTCAGATAACAGGGCTTGCCTCTTCCCCCTCCTCGCCTCATCCCTCCTGTTCGCTTCTCTTTTTCTCTCTCTGCACTCAGATGCACATACTCTCACTCTTTTCTATTCCGATGCAGTGGATTCTCTGTCCTGGTAGGGTTTATCACTGTAATATCAACAGTGAAATAGGATTTCCACGGTGAGGGGTAGTATTTTCAGTTACATATTAGATTTCCTTCACAGTTGGCGTTGACATGATCTGTGATCTACGCAGAGTAGGCACCCTTCCAGCGTGGCATGCAGGGCAGCTCTGACACATGTCCAGAGAGAGGGAAATGCATACAGCTTGCTTATGTCCTCTGAACTGCATGGGGTTTGACCAGCTTCCACACTGAAAACAGGCTCAGACTGCCACTACAATGCATGTGTGTGCATGCGTGCACGTGTGTGTGTGTGTTTCTGTGTGTGTGTAATGAGGATTCCTCAAACCCCAGAAAAGGTGCAGAAGCTCTGCAGACTCCCAACCCCAAGCACACACACAGAAATGCAAAATGTCCTCTACAGACAGTAAGACACCTTTCTTAGGTCCTAGTCATTCACACCAGTTCTACTCTCTTCAGTAAAATGGTCTAGAGGTAAACAATCTAGTTTAGCATTCACTCTTCCACGTGCCCTCCTCACTGACTCGTTCATTTGCTCATTTGTGTGTCTCTTGTACAGGGTGTGGGAAACACATCTAGAGGTGGTTTCCAACAAGCATCTCAAATCCATCTTCAAATGCACAGATGTTTTCTTCCTTGCCTTTTGCTTCTCCTGCTAGGTCCTACACTGGCCCTTCCCACCACCTTCTTTCTCTTGGATGAGTCTTGGAGTGTTCCCTTCCTTCCAGCCACCGTCGCTATGATTCACATCCTTTGCCTTCTTAGTTTCTCACACGTGTGCATTTTTGCTATGTGCTGTTGAAACGATTTTTCCAACCTAGATTAAATTCTTCCTCATGGCAGGGATGACTGTAATCTTGTAATCTCAGAGCAGAAACGCCCAATGCCAGACACCCCCAATCCTGGCAGGAGAACTGCAGGCCTCAGGACCTGTGGCTTTGGCTCAGCCACTGTGTTCACCACACCAGGCTGCCCTGCAGCAGGGAGACCATGGGGCTGCTCTTACCAGAGTCGTCCTCTTCCTCATGAGTTGTCTCTGTTACTGGTTGGTAAGTCTAAACTTGCAAAACACATGAGCTTTGCTCCCCCAAAACAAAGCCCCGCAGAGAAAGATTAAATTAGAACAAGAACACAAGAAAAAAAAGACTCTTTTTACTTTGTCGAGATCCTGAGAGCTCTGACTTTCCCCAGCCCCTGAATTCATTAAGGTGCACTCACTTTGGGGCCTGGGGTGAGCCCTGATGGTGAATTTTATGGGTTAACTCCACTGTCCATGGGATGCCCAAATTACATAGTGTTTCTGGGTGAGATTGGTGTTTGAATCCATAGACCTAGGAAAGTAAATTGTTCTCCCCAATGTTGCTGGGTATTATACAATTCGCTGGGAGCCTGTGTAGGACAAAAGACAGAGGAAGGAGGAATTACCACACCATGCACTTTTCCTGCCTCACTGCTGAGCTGAGACATCCTGTTTTGACTTCTTCTGCCCTGAAACTGGGGTTTACACCATCAGCTCCCCTGATTCTTTGGCCTTTGGACTTGGACTGAATCACTCCACTGGCCTTCTTGGGTCTCCAGCTTACAGATGCCAGATGGAGGGACTTTTCAGTCTCTGTAATTATGTGAGCCAATTTCTTCTAATAATCCTCTTTTTATGTGTTGGTTCTGTTTCTCCAGAGAACCTTGACTGATACAAGAGAGTTGAAGTGCAACAAAGGCTTAGGCAGTATCTTCACAGAATCCTGGCTGTCTAGACATAGCTGTCCAAAACTCTTCCCTCAGCACCCCAAAGTCTGCACAGTCAACCCATAGAGTTGTGCTCCTCATCTGGGCACCCCTGGGATGCTGCTCTGGGAAAGCTGGTTTCCCTGGCTGTGCTTGGGGTTTCACCCATGCAAAATGGATAGAATCGCTCTTATTTTCAAAGTTGTGTGTGGATTAAAATAATGTGTCTGAGTCTGGTACAGAGGTGCTCCCACACCAATGTATCATGCAAATTCCTTCCTGGACTGATCGCAACACAACCCAGTGAAAGATGTTGTCTAGTGATGGGATGACTGAAAAGTGTAGGAGAAGAAGGATGCCCAATGGTTTGTGTATAATAAATCTAAAACTTAATGGGAGTTTCAGTAATCTACTTACTATGTTTTATTTTAGGTTAGACCTAAGATTGTCATCTCAATTGTGCATACACTTGGCTGAATAGTTTTGTGTCTGTAAAAGTAAATGCAATCCTGGTGGTTACTGGTCAAATACAAAAGAGACAGATTCAAAGGCATTGGCTTGCAGAATGTAGCAGGGGCTTGTGACCCCAACGAGCATAAAATGAGTGCAGAGGAAGTTTAAGTTAACATTTTCAAGTTTCTTTTTTGATGCTTAATTTTATGATGTCTTTGATCAATTCTTTGGCCCCCACTACTTTTTAAAAGTTTTTTTTTTCAGGCATTTGCTACATGTTGTGGGTTAAATTGTGTTCCCCACAAAAGGACATTGAAGTCCTAACATCGAATGCTTCCTGTAAGAGCAGTCTCCATCCTTGAGAAGCTCACAGTTGTAGGGGATATACAGACACACAGACATAGTCACGGTTCAAAGTGGCAAGTGCTGGGAACATGCTTCCTTTGAAGGAGACCTGGGTGCACAGAGGCAGAGGGGCCTAAATCTTTTTGGAAGGTGTAGGAAGGTGCCAAAACTTGAGATAGGGAGCTATAATGGAGAACATATAAAAAGGCAATGGAAGGACAAAGAGGTTGATGCCATTTACACACCATCAGGGGAGGCTAATGTATTCCAAGTTATCAAATACTCCTTTACAGGATAACTCCAAATGACTTCATGAATTCATTTTTATGATGTCACAACTCTATTTTAAGCTGCCCCTTTTCTTGGGCATTTAAGTGCTTTTAATATCTTTTCTAGTAGAAATACCTTACATATAGGCATCATGACAGCTACATTTCCATGCATATTTGTATTTGTGTCTTAGGTATGCTCTTAAAAAGTCTACAATCAATTACATTATTTTATACCGTGTAGATTGTCACACTTAAAAGGGAAGAGGCAAACAGGAGTACGTTTAAGAGAGAGTGAGTAAAACCGGATCTGACTATCGCAACTGCCAGGGTGTGTGTCTGGAGGAAGTCCATGTTTCCCACATGACACCAGGGAGGGGCCAATGAATAGGAGGACAACTGATATAACTGTCTGAGTGAAGCAAAATCCTTTGGAATTTTAAGCTCTGCAAGGCTAAAATTTCTAAGCAAGACTAGAGGAAAGCACATTGTCTCACTGCCTTGGATCCTGATGAAGACCCACCTCGACAGAAGGGGAAGAATGTCCTTGTGAGATCAATCTCTAGCATGAGGTCGTTAGTTTCAGATGCTAGACACAGGCCCCAGACTAGCCCTATCCACTGGAGGAAAGGCCATTCATAGAGACACAGAGGCCACCAGCAGCCACTGTACTGGACTTGCTGGTTCTGCCTCAGTCGCTGAACGTCAGTTGATTATTTATTGAAGCATCACCACAGTCACTCCCTCCTGTCTGGCTAACTCCTCACCTTTGCTCTGCTCCTAACACCCTGCTGGGAGACAAATTTCATCTGCTCTTGGCATGGCTCCCACAGTAAGGTGGTTGATATGCCCAGACTACTCCAAGGACCACAGCTTTTGGCTCACAGACACTACACTCAGTTTTTGGACAACAGCCTTTGATTGTCAAGGAGAAAAACCCTTGCATTTCAGATCTGCCCTGAGTACTTGGCAAAGGATGGATACTTAGATAATTTCCTTTGTAAACTAGCCTTTCATTTCTTATTTGCCATAAGAATTAAATCTGGAGAATGCATTTAGCCAGATTACTCACAAGATTAGAATTTTTTTAAAAACTGTCCCTTGGTAATCTTTTTTCTGTGACAACTTACTGAGATACAATTCACATATCATATCATTCACCTGTTTAAAAATCTATTCAATGGTTTTCAGTAAATTTACTGAGCTGTGCAGCTGCCACCACAATCAATTTTACAACATTTCTGTTACCTCATAAAGAAACACTGCACCACTTAGCAGTCCATCCACTTTTCCCTCATCCCCCCAGCTCACTCACCCTCCAGACCCTGGCCACTACCACTCTATGGTCTATCTCTATAGATTTGCCTGTTCTGCACATTTCGTGTAATGGAATCACACACAAGTCACACTTTCTTTGTGACTGACTTCTTTCAGTTGGCATAAAGTTTTCAAGTTTCATCCACGTTGCTGCATGTATCAGAATTTCCTTCCTTTTTATTGTCTAGTAAAATTTCATTGTAGGCATATATCACATTTGTTTATCTTTTAATCTTTAAAGGACATTGAATTGTTTTTGATGTTTGGCAATTGTGGAAAATAAAGTTATGAATATTCATGTACCTAGGAATGATATTGTGGGGATACATGGTAACTCTATGTTTAACCAGACTGTTTCTTTTTTTTTTGAGTTGGAGTCTCACTCTGTCGCCCAGACTGGAGTGCAGTGGCCGCTCCCAGCCACCGCAGCCTCGACCTGCTGGGCTCCGGCGATCCTTCCGCCTCAGCCTTCCGAGTAGCCGGAATTACAGGCACGCGCTACCATGCCCGGCTAATTTTTTGATTTATTGTAGAGATGAAGTCTCGCCAAGTTGTCCAGGCAGGGCCTGAACCTGCGGGCTCAGGCAATCCACTCACCTCAGCCTCCCAAAGCGCGGGATTTACAGGCTGAGCTGTTGAGCCTGGCCAGACTGTTTCTTAAAGTGACTGCATTGCTTTACATTTCTACCAGTATTGGATAAGAATTCTAATTTCTCTACTTCCTTGTGCAATACTTGTTATTATCTGTCATTTTGGTTATAGTCATCTTAGAGGATGTGAAGTAGTATCTCATTGTGGTTTTAATTTTTATTTCCCTGATGGCTAATAGTATTAAATACTTTTTCATATGCTTATTGGTCATACACATATCTTCTTTGGAGAAATTATATTCTGATTTTTTTTGCCCACTTAAAATGTTATTACTTTGGTCTTCTGGGAAGATGTCAGTGGAGCCAGTTGGACTGCACAAGTCCCATTGTGAGTGAGGGAGTGCATGGAAAATTTTATGTATGTGTCTGTGAGTAAGTGGGAGTATGAGTGGCTGACTCTGTGGGGACTTGGGAGCAAGTGGCCAGGGTTTTCCTGGTGAAGTGGCTGGTGCTACAGCTGCTCTGCTTGGACCCTGGCACTGCCCAGGGTGCAGAAGCCAAGCAACATTTTTTTTAAATCAGCAAAGCCATTCCCAGGAAGAAGCAGCCAGGAGTGACTACTGACTCCAGGCTCTGCCTCACCACCACAGCACCTGGCCAGACACTGGAAGCAAGGGCTGCAGAGGGAGCACAGCAGGGAAGCCCAGAGACAGAGCCCCACTGGAAAAGAAGAAACAGGCATCCTGTCACTCTTGAAAACTGGGCTTGTCCTCTGGCTTGCTCACAACAGACCCAATCACTGTGACCAGCAGATGAACTACTCAGCGACTAATCATGACCCAGAGGGAATATCCTGAAAGCACAAACTCTGGAGGGACAGGAGGGAGTGGTGAGTCTCAGGAGCCCTACTCACTCTGATTCAACAGCGTGACAAAGAATGTAACCAGAAAAGGATGAGGAAAACCCCTGAAGAAATCAGAGGTGAGTCTGGGGCTGACTCAACCCCTTCCTCCCTAGCAATCCTCTGAACATCAGATCGACATGGCTGGGGCATGACTGAGAGGGATGAACCCAAGTGGAGCCTGGACATCAGCCACAATAGGAGGACTCTACTCCAGGATAAGTCTGGCTGTAGCATCCCTTGCCAGCATCTGGGGAAGAGACAATTCCACATCACCCCACTGGAGGGTATCCCCCTGACCATACAAGAGTGGGAGTGGTGAGACTGAAGTCTCACCCACTTCCATCATCATCTTCTTCGTACCTGGGCAGCACAGTGGGTTGACTGTGAAAGAGGCTACAACTTTGCAGGGGGCAACAGAGGGACTTACCTGTGAGCAGCAGAGAGGAAAAATTACAGGACCAGCCACAAGAGGACAGGTTGGTATTTGGTTTGGTTTTTTATTTTTCTAATTTTTTTTCTTCTTCCTTTGTGCATGAATGTGTGTATGAGGGTTCAATCTGGATTCCCCCTCAACTGTTTTATTCTTTTTTCTTTCTTTTATTCTTCTGTTTATGTGTGTACATGAATGATTAAGTGTTCATCTTTCAGTTTTTTCTTTTCCTTTTTTTGTTCTTTTTTTAGTTTAATGTGTGTGTGAATGTATGTGTGAGGATCTGATTTGAATTCCTTTTCTGAAATTCTCCTTTCATTTTTCCATTTTGTGTTGTGTGTGTGTGTGTGTGTGTGCATGTGTGTGTGTGTATAAGAGTGAGATTTGGATGTCTTGTTTTTTCTGTTTTGTTTGTTTTTCATTGTTTTCCCCCCAGTTTGTTTTGGTTTTAGTTTATGTGCATGTGTTTGTGTTTAATTGTTTTTTGCTTTTGTTTCTGCTTTTGTTTTTCTGTGTTTACTAAATTTTTTAAAAATTGTGTACTTCTTATTTAATTTCATTTTCCTCTGTTTTCCTCATTGCTGTTACTGTATCTTGGACTCAGAGGGTACACACACATACCCATGGCATCATCATATAAAGTGGTGGTGGGGAGTGTGTCTAAGGAAACCCATACCAAAATCATTGTGGTTAGAAAGTAGTTTCTGTATTATAGTTCCCCATCCTCCACCTTATTTGACTCTCAAAACTACAAGAGACAGCAAAGCTTCCCACCCACAGCCCTGTTTCAAAATAGAACAAATTTAGAGCCCTGATCAGAGAAGAATAGAGGGCTGAGCAAACATCGGAAGTGAAAGCCTCACCAACTGCCACTGAATAATGGAACTAAAGAGAAAAGAAAGAGATCTGTCACAAATGAGGAAAAATCAATGGAAGAAGGCAGGCGATTCCCAGTGTATCAAAGAGAAAACACCTGAAAAATCAGACCTCAGAGCCCAAACAATAAAGGTCACCAATGACTGGTCCCAGACTACAACAGAGATTAGGCAATGAATTGAAAGAGTGAATAAGACTGAAGAAAGACAATATGCAACACTGAAAGAACTTGTAACAGAGATTTTTGCCATAGACATTTCATCCAGGAAATAAATAACAAGATGACAAGCATGGAAAGCAGAATTAATCAAGCAGAAGAAAGAATCACAGAACTTGAAGACAAAAACATGGAATTAATTTGATCTGTAAAAAACAAAGAAAGAAAACTCAGAAGGAAAGAACAAAGCCTCCAAGAGATGTGTGATTAATCAAGAGGCTGAACCTATGCCTGATTCATATCCCAGAAGAAGAAAGGGAAAGTGAGATCACTTTGGAGCAAGTATTCTAAGAGATAATCCAAGAAAATATTCCCCATCTCACCAGAGATGTGATAATTCAAAAACAAGAGATACAGAGAACTCCCACAAGACATCGAAGGAGAAGACCAACCCCTAGGCATATAGTAACTCACCTACACAAAGTAGACACAAAAGAAAAAAATCCTAAAGGCAGCAAGAGAGAAAAGTCAGACTACTTACCTAGGAAAACCAATCAGAACAGCAGTGGATCTATCAGCAGAAACACTACAAGCTAGAAGGGACTGGAGTCCAATATTCAAAGTCCTCAAAGATAAACAATTTCAACCAAGAATATCCACCCAGTCAAGCACAGTTTCATCAGTAATGGAGAATTAAAATCCTTCCCAGGCTTCCAATCCTTAAGAGATTATGCAGCTTCCAGACCAGCTCTACAGGACATGCTTAAAAAGGCATTAAGCACAGAAGAAAGAAAGAAAAAAAAAGAATAACTATGCACTTCCCAAGAGAACAGCAGAACATAGAATCAACAGGGAATACATCATGATTGCAAACTTGAAAACACACACATACATCAATTCGAAAGTTGAAACAAAAAAAAAACAAGCAAAGAAAAAACTTTATAAGAACCACATAACAGGGAGAAACAATCACATTTAAATAATCAACCTGAACATGAATGATTTAAATGCACCACTGAAAGAGAATGCAAATTGGATTAAAAGCTTAACACAATAATTTGCTGCATCCAGGAAACTCATCTCACCACAAGAATGCACACAGACTCAAAGTTACTGGATGGAAAACAAATTTCCAGGTGAATAGATCACAAAAGAAGGCAGGAGTCATGATCTTAATATCAGACAAAACAACCTTTAAACCATCAAAAATTTTTAAAAGACATGAAAGGACACTATATAATGATAAAAGGTTCAACCCCATTAACAAGAAATATCCATCCTAAGCATATATGCACCCAAGACAGGAGTGTCAGTGTTTGTAAAGCAACTACTAAATAAACTAAAAAAAGATATCGACTCTCATACTATTATAGCTGGGGACTTAAATACCCTGCTAACAACCCTAGATAGATCATCAAGGCAAAAAAATCAACAAAGATATCCAGAACCTCAACTTGATGGTTGACCAAATTGACTTAAATGACCTATAGAACATTTCACTGAGCAACCACAGAATATACATTCTACTCAGCACAACATGGAATGAACTCCAAGATCGATCACATCCTCAGCCATAAATCAAGCATAAATAAATTTCATAAGGTCTAAATACTGCCATGCACCTTCTCAGACCACAGTGGAATAAAAATAAATATCCACACCAACAAAATTTCCCCAAAACCCACAAAGACAAAAACACTAAACAGTATGATGCTAAATGATTACTGGATCAACACAGAAATCAAAACAGAAATTAAAAGTTTCTTGCAAATAAATGAAAATGAAAAAACATCTTACCAAAACTTCTGGGATTCCATGAAAACAGCTCTAAGAGGGGAATTTATATCTCTATGAACACACATCAAAAAATGAAAGGTTCACAAGTTAACAGCCTAACAAATCACATAAGGGAATGGGAAAGACAGGACCACCAAAACCCTAACTTCAGCAGAAGAATCCAGATCACCAAAGTAAAAGCCTGAATAGGGGACGTAGAACAAAATAATAACATAAAAAAATAAACAAAACAAAAAATCTCATTCTTTGAAAGAATAAACAAGATTGATGGACCCCTCACCACACTGATGAATTGAGAAAAGTCTCAATTAAACACAATCAGAAATACAAAAGATCAAACCACAACTGACCCCCAAAGAAATAAAAAAGATTATCAGAGACTACTATGCTCACCTGTATGGAAACAAACTTGATAACCTACATGAAAGGGAGGACTTTCTGACATCACACAACCTCTCCAGGTTGAAACAAGAAGACCTTGAGATACTAAATAGACCAATAACAACCCAGTAAATTGATTCCATCATAAGAAAACTACCTACAAAATAAAACCCTGTACCAGATGGCTTTCCAGTAAAATTCTACAAAGTATACAAGGAGGAGCTGATACCAATCCTATTGAAAGTATTCCAGGTAATTGAGAAAGATGGAATTCCCCCAAATCATTTTATGAAGCTATCCAATCCAGATAAAGATCCCCCCCCGAAAAAGAGAGAAATACAGGTTAATATCCCTAATGAATATAGATGCAAAAATTCTCAACAAGATTCTAGCAAGTCAGATGCAGCAACACAACTCAAAAAGCATCCATCAGCCTGTAATTCCGCGCTTTGGAAGGCCGAGGTGAGTGGATTACCTGAGCCCATGGGTTCGAGACCCACCTGTGCAACTTGGCGAGACCTCATCTCAACAATAAATCAAAAAATTAGCTGGGTGTGGTAGCGTGTGCCTGTAGTTCCAGCTACTTGTAAGGCTGAGGCAGAAGGATTGCTGGAGCCCAGCAGGTTGAGGCTGCTGTGACCGGGAGTGGCCACTGCACCCCAGTCTGAGCAAGAGTGAGACTCCAACTCAAAAAAAAAAAATCATCCACCATGACCAAGTAGGCTTCATCCCTGGGATGCAATTTTGGTTCAACACCTGCGATACCATAAATGTAATTATATACATCAACAGATGTAAAAACAAGAACCACATGATTATATCGTTAGATGCAGAAAAGGTCTTTGATAAAATCCAGCATCCCTTCTTGATAAAAACCCTTGAACACCTAGGCATAGAAAGAACACATCTCAAAATAGTAAACACCATCTACAATAATCTCACAGTCAGCATATTGCTAAATGGACAGAAGCTGGAAGAATTTCCCCTGAAAACTGAAACAAGAGAAGGCTGCCCACTCTCGCCCCTCCTGTTCAGCATTGTGTTGGAAATCCTAGCAATAGCTATTAGACAAGAGAAGGAAATCAGGGGTATCCAAATAGGAAAAGAAGTTATCTCTGCTTGCTGATGATATAATCCTATACTTCAAAAATCCGAGGAATCTGTCTAAAACCTCCTTGCACTGATAAAGGACTTTGACAAAGTCTCAGGGTACAAAATAACTGTGCAAAAGACAGTCACATTCTTATACATCAACAACAGGCAGAGAACCAAATAAAAAGTGCAATCCCATTCACAACAGCCCATAAACAAAAATGAAATACCTTGGCATCTTCCTAACCAGAGAAGTGAAAGGCTTTACAGTGAGAAGTACAAAACACTATTCAAAGAAATCCAAGAAGACACAAACAAATGGAAAAATATTCCATGCTCATGGATAGGAAGAATTAGCATTGTTAAGATGTCCATCCTACCCAAGGCAATCTACAGATTCAACTCAGTACCCATTAAATTACCAACGTCATTCTTCTCAGACCTGGAAATAATAATACAGAAATTCATATGGAAACATAAATGACCACAAATAGCCAAAACATTCCTTAGCAGAAGAAACGAAGCAGGAAGTATCACACTTTCAGACTCCAAAATTTATTCTAAGGCTACAATAATCAAAACAAGCTGGTATTGGTACAAGCACAGGCATATGGACCAATGGAACAAGATAGATATTCCAGAAGCAAAGCCTCAATTCCTCAACCAACTTCATCTCCATATATCCCTGTCTCCTGTTTCCCGTAACCTGGTCAGGTTAGGTGCTTCTGTTGGTAAGAATTTTTGGGAATAGGTGTCACTGTTTATTCTCTTTTGCACCTTTTGGGGAGGAACAAAATTGTTTCTAGTGTTAAGTTTGATGAGTGGTATAGATGAGGTCAGTCTGGTCTGTCCATTATAAAATTCCCCATCAGCTGCTTGCCTAAAAGGCTTAACAGCTGCTAGTAATTACTGCCCCATTTAATTCATTAGGAATTGCAATACAATTATATTATAATTCTATTCTAATTGTACATTTTGACTTGAATTTTTCAATTGAGATATACTTTTCAAGTAAGCAAGATAAAAGTATGATTATTTTCCTTTTTTTTTTCGGTTCATCAGGGATCCTTTATTTTATACTAAACACTGGGATACAAAAATGATTAAAATCTATCCCTTCTATTTAAAGAGCTCACAGTTTACACACATATTAATAAGGGAATATTTGCATAAAGTAATAGGAAAAATAAAAGAAAGTTAATGGGAACTAGAATCCTGAGGAGTCAAATATATATATATATATATATATATATATTTAATTATAATCAGTATTTTTTATTATGATATTGTGGGGTACAGTCAAGGATTAGGTATACAAATATGCTTCATTCAGGCACCCTTGTTGACAAGAGTTGTCTTCCCATTCCCAGACAGATATTGACTACCATTAATCCCATCTCCCTTCCCCCCCCATTTTCCCATCTCTGTCAGTCATTTTCTTATAGTATTGTATTGGATGTTCAAAGTTCACTATATGAGTGAGAACATGTGATACTCAGATCTTTGTTTCTGTGAGAGGTCACTCAGTATTATAGATTCTAGTTCCATCCAAGTTGTTGCGAAATTCATGATTTTGTTCTTTTTTATGACT
>CAUYQG010063276.1:0-23992 GCA_963574415.1 Tarsius wallacei
GGTGAGTGGATTGCCTGAGCCCGCGGGTTCGAGAACCGCCCGGGCAACTTGGCGAGACCTCATCTCTACAATAAATCAAAAATTAGCCGGGCGTGGTAGCACGTGCCTGTAGTTCCAGCTACTTGGAAGGCTAAGGCGGAAAGATCGCCGGAGCCCAGCAGGTTGAGGCTGTGGTGGCCGGGAGCGGCCACTGCACTCTAGTCTGGGTGACAGAGTGAGACTCCAACTTGAAAAAAAAAAATATTGATAATATGTACTATTGGTAATATGTGATGAGAATGGCACTTGGCCTCTATGGTTCTTTCTTCAAAAAACACATAACCTCAGTCTAATCATGAGAAAAATATCACACAAAGCACAAGTGGGGGACATTCTACAAAACAGCTGACCAGTACTCTTCAAAACTGGGAAGATAATTAAAAACAAGAAAAATCTGAGAAACTATCACAGTCAAAGGGAGTCTAAAGAGACACGATGACTAAATGTAATATGGTATCCTGGATGGGATCCAGGGACAGAAATAGGACACTAGGTAAAAATGAAGGGAATCCAAAGTATGGAGTTCAGTTATTAATTACATAGGAATATTGATTCATTAGTTGTCACAAATGTACAGCAATAATGTAAGATCTTAACAACAGGGGAAACTGAGTAAGTAGGAATCAGTCTTTAAGAAGTATATCTTTCTTCTACATTACCATGCCTTTCAATGTAGCCCTGTAATGGAATCTGTATTTCCACTGAAAGTAGAGCATTTTGCCTACATCACTTTTGGGAGCCATGTTCAGTGCAGGGACATAAATCTAAAAGTTCACTACAAAATCATGCCAAGGTGATGGAAACTGTCTTAGTCAAACCAGAACTAAGATGGAACACTTCCTGGTATAGAAGCATCTTGGCGTCTCGTTCAACTTGAACATTTTTTAAGCAATGGAGAAGTGTCTGGCAGTTAGATTTAAGGTTAAGTTCACAAAACTGAATCAAATTTTAGAGCAAAAATGACATGATACACTCAACACTCCATTATCTATTCTAAGATAACCCCCAAATCTTTTATATGGAATGCATTTTTCATTTTTTGGCAGCAGATTTTTCTTCATAATTATGCTTGGCTTTGAATAAGGTTTCAATTAGGTTACAGCAGAAGATAGTGGTAGTGCCAAAATGCATCTTCCCACAAGCCTCTTTAAAATACTATAAGGTCATTGAGAAACCAAACATTTTTCAGCAGCAGCAACAAGAGAAATGATCTTACCTTCTGAAAATCCTGGCATAACTTCCTCTCATAATTCATGTAGCAGAGACACCATCTGTAAATGGACCATGATCAGCATGCTCTTCATCTTCCCTTGTTCATACATCAGAACCTGCCCTCTCCATAAACAGTCATTACGAGTGTGGATTCTAGAAAAAGACTGGCTGAGTTCTGATCCTAATTGTCAACTTAGAAGCTGTGTGACCTTGGAATAAGTTACTTATCTTTTCTTTACCTCATTCTTTAAATATGGAAAGTATAGTTTTTCTAGTAATTATTTTTTTTAAGGCAATAGGATTTTGCTTCCAGCTACGATGGACAATCGCATACAAAGCCAAACCTCTCACTGGGAAAAAATAAAAATTTCAAGTACTGCATGGTAAAAAAAAAAAAAAAAGGTAAAAAACAAAATAGCTGCTTGAAAACATTGGAAGAAAACTAAAATTGTAGAATTTGAAAGATCAAGGCCAAGATGGCAAAAAGAGAAACATGTTGAGGTAGAGGGCCTTTTCCACTACTTTTTTACTTTCCTAAAAATCAATTTTATTGAGATAAAAATAACATACAATAAAATGCATACATATTAAATGTACATTTGATGAATTCTGACAAATGTACACACCTGTGTAACTTCCGTCACTCTGAATATACAGAACAGATTCATCATACAGCAAAGTTTCCTTGTGCATGTTTGCTATCAATCCCAACCAACCTGCATTGCTCCAGCAATCACTGATCTGATTTCTATAACCATAACTTCATTTTGCCTGTTAGAGAACTTCATAGAAATGAAATTATCAGTATGCAATATATCGTATCTGGTTTCTTTCACTTGGCATGTTGTTTGTTGTGAGATTCATCCATATTTGGGGGTTTGTTGGTAGTTCATTCCTCTTGATGGGGTTTCATGTATTTTGAAAGTCTGTTATGGAATACACCTATAAGATCATTGTGTCTGCTCCACAAAGTAACCCTCTTATTATTATGATAGCTTTTATTGTATTGAAGTCTATTTTCTGTTATTTACACAGCTATGTGAGCCTCCTTATGCTTTCTCTTTGTACAGTGTGTCTTTTTCTATCCTTTGACCTTCAACTCCAAGTTTAAAGTATGTCTGTTTGTAAATAACATGAGATTGGATCTTGTTTTTCATCCAATCTGAAAATCTCTTTTAGTAGAATTACTTAATTCATTTACATTCAATGTAATTAAAAATATATTATTTACCATGATTAGTGCTTTTTATATTTTTCCTAAAGATCACATGGTAACATTTCTTTTGTGCGGTATTTGTTTTTAAATAATTAGTGTTTATTAGTATATAAGTGTTTGTTATTGCTAAATGTCTTTTTAAATTCAATTTTCTAAGTGTTTACCATTGCCTTACAGGGGTATTATTGATTTTATATTAACCTTGTTAACAGTAAACTTGTTAAATTAACATTTTTTTTTAATTTTAAAGATATGGGGTACAATTCAGGGTTAGGTTTACAAATGTTCATTATGCAGATACTTTTATTGATGAGGTGTGCCTTTCCCTCCCCTGGCAGTTTCCTAAACTACCAAACCCACCCCCTCCACTGGCAGTTTTCCACTACTGCCAATCCCTTTCTTATGGTCTTATGATAATTGTTCAAGGTTTGCTTATGAGTGAGAAAATGTGATACTCTGTTCTTTGTTTCTGTGATAAGTCACTAAGTATGATCGACTCCAAATCCATCCAAGTTGCTGCAAAGTCCATATGTTTGTCCTTCTTTATGGCTGCATAATATTCCATTATGTATATATACCACATTTTTAAAAATTCAGTCCAGCCTAGATGAGCAGTATGGTTGGTTCCATGTTTTGCTATTGTGAATAGAGCTGCAACAAACATGCGTGTGCAGGTATCTTTTTTGTAGAATGATTTGAGTTCCTCAGGGTATATTCCCAATAGGGGGATTGCTGAGTCATATAGAAGGTCAATTTCTAATTCTTTCAGAAATCACCACACTGTCTTCCAAAGTGGTTGCGCTAGTTTGCATTCCCACCAGCAGTGTAGAGCGTTCCTTTTTCTCTGCATCCTTGCCAGCATCTGTTGTTGTTTGTTTTATTAACGATGGCCATCCTTACTGGGATTAGGTGGTATCTCAATGTAGTTTTGATTTGCATTTCTCTGATGATGAGTGAGACTGAGCACTTTTCCATGTATCTGTTGGCTGCCCATATATCTTCTTTTGAGAAGTGTCTATTCATGTCTTTTGCCCGCTTTTTAATGGAGTTGTTTGTTTTTTTCTTTTTGGCATATTTGAGTTCCTTATAGATCCTAGATGTTAGGCCTTTGTCAGATATACAGTTGGCAAATATTTTTTCCCATTCTGTGGGCTGTCTCCCTGCTCGGTTGATGGTTTCTTTTGCTTCAGTTTGATGAGATCCCACTTGTCTATCTTATTTCTAATGGTATGGGCACTTAGGGTTTTGATCAGGAATTGGTTGCCAGTTCCAATTTCCATAAGGGTGTCTCCTGCGTTTTCTAAGATTCTTATAGTTTGAGGTTTTACCTTTAGGTCTTTGATCCATTTGGAGTTAATTTTTGTGTATGGTGATAGGTAGGGGGTCCTGTTTCAATCTTCTGCATGTGATCAGCCAGTTTTCCCAGCACCATTTACTGTATAGATTCTCCTCTTCCCAGTGGTTGTTGGAGGCTTTGTCAAAGATGAGTTGGTTGAGAAATTGAGGTTTTGCTTCCAGAATCTCTATCCTATTCCACTGGTCTGTATGCCTTTTTGGGTACCAGTACCAGGCTGCTTTGATTATTGTAGCCTTATAGTAAAGTTTGAAGTCTGGAAGTGTGATATCTTCTGATTTGTTTCTTTTGCTAAGGATTGTTTTGGCTATTCGTGGTTGTTTATGTTTCCATATGAATTTCTGTATTGTCATTTCCAGGTCTGAGAAGAATGCTGTTGGTAATTTAATGGGTATTGCATTGAATCTATAAATTGCCTTTGGTAGGATGGACATCTTAATGTTGATTCTTCCTATCCATGAGCACAGAATATTTCTCCATTTGTTTGTGTCTTCTTGGATTTCTTTAAGCAGTATTTTGTATTTCTTATTGTAAAGGTCTTTTACTTCTTTGGTTAAGAAGATGCCAAGGTTTTTTTGTTTGTTTTGTGGTTATTGTGAATGGGATTGTGCTTTTAATTTGGTTCTCTGTCTGCTTGTTGTTGGTGTATAAGAATGCAATTGTCTTTTGCACATTTATTTTGTACCCCAAGACTTTGTTAGTGCAAGCAGGTTTTTGACAGAGTCTTTTGGATTTTCAAGGTATAGGATCATAACTTCAGCAAAGAGGTATAACTTGACTTCCTCTTTTCCTATTGGATACCCCTGATGTCCTTCTCTTGTCTAACTGCCCTAGCTAAGACTTCCAACACAGTGTTGAACAAGAAGGGTGAGAGTGGGCAGCCTTGTCTTGTTCCAGTTTTCAGAGGAAATGTTTCTAGTATCTGTCCGTTTAGCAATATGTTAGCTGTGGGTTTATCATAGATGGCACTTAGTATTTTGAGGTATGTTCCTTCTATGCCTAGGTGTTTGAGGGTTTTTATCAAGAAAGGATGCTGGATTTTATCAGAAGACTTTTTCATGTGGTTCTTGTTTTTACATCTGTTGATGTATTTAATTATATTTATGGTCTTGCAAATGTTGTACCAGTCCTGCATCCTGGGGATGGAGCCTACTTGATTACAGTGGATGACTTTTGAGATGTGTTTTTTAATCTGATTTGTTAGAATCTTGTTGAGGGTTTTTTGAATCTATGTTCATCAGGGATATTGGCCTGTAATTCTCTTTTTTGTTGGATCTTTACCCAGTTTTGGTATCAGTGTGATGTTAGTTTCTTAAAATGATTTGGGGAGAATTCCTTATTTCTCAATTGCCTGGAATACTTTCAATAGGATTAGTATCATCTCCTCCTTGTACATTTTGTAGAATTCTGCTGTAAAGCCATGAGGTACAGGGGGTTTTTTTTGTAGGCAGTTGTCTTGTGACAGAGTCAATTTCCTAGATTGTTATTTAGTTTCTCAGTGTCTCCTTGTTTCAACCTGAGGAGGTTGTGTGATGTCAGAAAGTCCTCCATTTCATTTAGGTTATCAATTTTGTTTCCATATAGGTATACATAGTAATCTCTGATAATCTTTGGAGTTTCTTCAGAGTCAGTTGTGATTTGATCTTTTGTATTTCTGATTGTGTTTATTTGGGCTTTTTCTCTCCTTTTCTTGGTCATTCTGGCTAGAAGTCCATCAATCTTGTTAATTCATTCAAAGAATGGACTTCACAGCAACTTGGATGGATTTAGAGTCAATCATAGTCAGTGATCTATCACAGAAACAAAGAATAGAGTACCATATGTTCTCACTCATAATCGGACCTTGAACAATTATAATACTATACAAAAGGGATTGGCAGTAGTGGGAAACTGTCAGGGGAGAAAGGGTGGGATTGGCAGTTGAGGGAAACTGCTAGGGGAGGGAGGGACATACCTCATCAACAAGGGTACCTGCATAATCAATGTTTATATACCTAACCTTAATTGTACCCCACATCTTTATAATTAAAAAAATTCTTTCAAAGAGCCAGCTTTTTGTTTTGTTGATATTTTCTATGATATTTTTGTCTTCTGTATCCTATATTTGGACTCTTATTTTGGTAATTTGGATTCTTCTGCTAAAGTTAGGGTTTTGGGTCTTCTCTTTCTAGCTTACTTAGGTGATTTGTTAGACTCTCAACTTGTGGTCTTTCCATTTTCTTGAAGCATGCTTATAGAGATGCAAATTCTCCTCTTAGAACTGATTTCATGGCATCCCAGAGGTTTTGGTAAGATGTTTCTTCATTTTCATTTGTTTCCAGGAATCTTTTAATTTCTGCTTTGATTTCAGTGTTGACTCAGTAGTTGTTCAGCATCATGCTATTTAGTGTCCATGTCTTTGTGAACTTTGTGAAAATTTTGTTGGTGTTGATATTTATGTTTATTCCACTGTGGTCTGAGAAGGTGCATGGCGATATTTCAACCTTATAATTTGTGTATGCTTGATTTATGGTCAAGGATGTGACCAGTCTTGGAGTACATTCCATGTGATGATGAGCAGAATATATATTCTGTGATTGTTGGATGGAATAATCTGTAGGTATCTACTAAGTCCACTTGGTCAAGTATCAGGTTCAGGTTCTGGATCTCCTTGTTGGTGTTTTGCCTCAATAATCTATTTAGAAATTCAGATTGAACCCTCACACATGCATCCACACGCACCTTAAACTAAAAAATAAAAATAAAAAAGAGAAGAACCAAAGAACAAAAACAAACCAAGAACAATAAAAAAACTGAAAGGCGAACACTCAATCATTCACATACACACTTAAACAGAAAACAAAAAACAAAAGAAGAAAGAAAAAGAAAAGAAGAAAGGAAAAAGGGAGGGGGATGCAGATCAAACCCTCACATACACATTCATGCATAAAGGAAAAATATTTTTTAAATAGATGAACTAACAAACAGGCAAAAGTTTTTAAAAATGGAAAAAAATTTTAAAAAAAACGCCCTTCCCTCTTTGGCAGGCTCTGTAATTGTTCCTCTCATCTGCTCTATTATATCCTGCAGAGCTTCCACCTCTTTCACTGTCTCCACAGTGTCCAGAGCAGGGAAGGAGGAGGGGCTGTGGGGGTGGGTGGGGCTGTAGTCCTTCCCTCCCACTCTTGTATGGTCAGGGAGAGCCCCGCGGGTGGGGAGGGATGGGCTTGTGTCTTCCCCAGGTATGTACTCGCAACTCGCAGGGTTGTCCCAGCCAGGCCTATCCTGAAATGGAGTTCTCCTACTGCGACTGATGCCCAGGCTCAGCCCACGTGTCCTTCTCATTCGTGCCCTGACATTCAGAGGATTGCTGGGGGGGAGGGAGGTTGTGTCAGCCCTGGACTCACCACTGATCTCTTTAGAGTTCTTCCTCATCCTTTTCTGGCCACTCGCTTTGTCCCAAGGCTGGATCAGGGTAGGAAGTGGGGCGCCTGAGAGTCAACACTTGTCAGGTCCCTCAGAAGTTTGTGCTTTCAGGATATTCCCTCTGGGTTACAATCAACCCCTGAGTAGTTGATCCACCAGTCACAGAGATTGGGTCTGTTGCTCTGTGGTGAGCAAGTCAGAGCACTTTCCTGCCCTGTTTTCAAGATGTTGATAGGGTGCCTCTTTCTCTTCGCTGATGGAACTTAGCCTCTGGGTCCCTCAGCAGCCCTTGCTGTCAGTGTCTGGCCAGGTGCTGAAGTAGTGAGGTAAAGCCTGGAGCTGGCAGCCTCTCCTGCTGCAGTGGTAAGACAGAGCCTGGAGCTGGTAGTCTCTCCCCACCGTTTCTTCACAGGAAACTTTTGTAAATTAAAAAAAAAAAATGACACTCAGCTTCTGTGACCTGGGAAGACCTAGGGACCAAGCAGGGAAACTGCAGCACCAGCTGCTTCATCAGGAGGTCCCTGATCACTTGCTCACAAGCCCCCACTTAGTCAGTCTCTCCCAGCATTTTCTTTCCAGGAAGGGTTTTGTTAATTTTTTTAAAATGGCACTGGGCTTCTGTGTCCCGGGAATTGCTAGGGTCCAAGCCAAGCAGTTGTGGCACCAGCTGCTGTACCAGGAGAACCCTGGCTGCTAGCTCTCTAGCCCTCACTCATTCAGCCTCTCACACACCCACTCACCAGCACACACACACAATTTTCCATACACTTACTCACTCACACCGGGACTCACATAGTCTGACTGGCCTGGCTGCCATCTTCCCAACCTAAATTCACTTTTTAATTCTAATTTTTTGTCTAAGAATAATAACAGTTTTACTTTTCCTTCCAAATGCTTATGACTTTTATTTCTATTCTTTCCTTACTACACTGATAGGCATCAGAGTACAGTATTGCATAAAGGTACATAAAGGCATCACTGTTTCTTTCTTGATCTTATTTGGAAATATCTCAATATTTAATCACTAATTATGATATTGGTTGTGATCTTCTTGTAGATACCCTTTATGAAATAAAAGAAGTTTGCTTCCATTTCTAATTTGCTAAAACTTTTCTTTTTATTATGAATTAAAATTATGACTATAGCATACCAACATTATTTTTATTTTTTGGAGTCAGAGTCTCACTCTGTCACCAGCGTCAACCTGCTGGGCTCAGGCGATCCTACCACCTCAGCCTTCCAAGTCGCCAGAACTACAGGTGCATGCTACCATGCCCAGCTAATTTTTTGATTTATTGTAGAGATAAGGTCTCACCAAGTTGCCCAGGCTGGTCCTGAACCCCTGGGCTCAGGCAGTCTTCTCGCCTTGGCCTCTCAAAGTGCTGGGATTACAGGTTTGAGCCACCACACCCAGCCCCACTGTTATTTTTAGCATCTCTATTCTCATTAAACATGATTGCAGAAAGAGATGAATGTATATGTCTGTACATTTTTGTTTTTTAATGGTTATTAAAACTCTGTTTTAAAATTCATTACATTATTGAAAACTGAAGGCCAATCTCTCATGTACAAAGACAAAATATTAGTAAATGGAATCTAGCATTATATTAAGCAGATAATACATCACACTGAAATGAAATTAACTCCAAAAATTTAAGTTCTGCTAAATATTTTTAAATTAGGTAATGAATTTCTCCCAGTAAAAAGAAAAAAGAAAAATCGTGTAATTATCTCAAAAGGTACAAATGAAGCGTGTACTAATTTAACATATGAAATATACAAAATGTGTACACTAAATGATAAAACGTATTATTGACTTCAAACAAAGAGAATATACATTTACTGTGATTAGAAGAGTAAATTTCATGAAAATTTCAACTTGCCCAAATTGCCCTGTGCATTTAATACACTATAAGATAAAATTCCACTAAAAAATTTTATTTATTTTTATTGATATATACAAAACAGATGTACATTTGGGGAGTATATGTAATAATTTAATATATTCATATACTATGTGAAATCAAATCAAGGTAATTCTGATATCCATGACTCTTAACTCTGTTTAGTGCTGCTATAAAGGAATACCTGAGGTTGGGCAATTTATTTTTTAAAAAAGAAAGATTTATTTGGTTCCCAGTTGTACAAGAAGCATGGCACTGGCATCTGTTCAACTTCTGGTGAGGGTCCCAGATGAATTCCACTCATGGCAGAAGGTGAAGAGGAGTTAGCTTATCAGAGATCACAAGGTGTGGCCAGGCATGGTGGCTCACATCCAAAATCGCAGAACTTAGGTAAGTTGAGGAGGATCACTTGAGGCAAGAGTTTAGACCAGCTTGGACAGCTTAGCTAGACTTCATCTCTATAAAAAATAAAAACTAGCTGGATAAGATGAGACATGTCTGTAGCCCCAGCTACTTAGGAGGTTAAGGTGGATGGATCGCCTGAGCTCAGGAGTTTGGGGCTGCAGTGAGCTATGATTGTGCCACTGCACTCCAGCCTGGGTCTCTGAGCAAAACAATGTCTCTTAAAAGCAAAACAAAACAAGGTGATAGAGGAAGCAACAGAGAGTCAAAACACGTTTTAAAAACCAGCTCTCATGAAACTAAAAGAGTGAGAACTCATTCACTACCACAAGAATGGCATCGAGCTTTTCATAAGGGGTTTGCCCCCATGACCCAAACACCTCCCATTAGGCCTCATCTCCAATAATGGAGATCAATTTCAACATGAGATTTGGATGAACAAATATCCAAACTATAGCAATTACCTTAAATACTTATCTTTCTTTTATGCTAGAAACAAGTTATTCATTTCTAGTTATTATGAAATGTGCAACAGATTATTGGTGGCTATAGTCACCCTACTGATCTATTGAACATGCTTTGTTTTCTTCTAACTGTATGTTTGTACCCAATATTCAACCACCCTTTATCCTCCATGCCCCCTACCCTTCCTGGCCTCTGGTAATCATGAAATCCACTTTTTTAGCCCCAGATGAGTAAGAACATGCAGTATTTGTCTTTCTGTACTTAGTTTATTTCACTTAACCCAGTCACCTCCAGTTCCATCCATGTTGCTGCAAATAACGGGAGCCCACTCTTTTTTATGGGCAAACAGTATTCTATTGTTTTTTATTCATTTATTTATCCTTTGATGAACATTTAGTTTGATTCCATAATTTGGTTATTGTAAATAGTGCTGCAATAAAAACAGGAGTGCAGATACTTGTGATATAGTGATTATCTTTCTTTTGAATGTATACCCAGCATTAGAATTGGTTAATTATATGGTAGTTCTATTTTTAGTTTTTTGAGGACTCTTCATACTGTTTTTCATAGTGCCTATGCTAATTTGCATTCCTACCAACAATGTATGAGAGTTCCCCTTTCTCCACATCTTCACCAGCATTCATTATATCCTGTCTTTTTTATAAAAGTCTTTTTATCTGAAGTGAAATAATATCTCATTGTGATTTTGATTAGCATTTCTCTGATGATTAGTAATGTTGAGAATTTTTTATATACCTGTTGGTCATTTGTATGTCTTCTTTTGAGAAATGTCTGTTCAGATCTTTTGCCCATTTTTAAATAAAATTTTGATTTTTTGTTGTTGTTAATGAGTTGTTTGAGCTCCCTATATATTCTGGTTATTAATTCCTTGTTAGATGAATAGTTTGCAAATATTTTCTCCCATTCTGTGTGCTACCTATTCACATTGTTGATTGTTTATTTTTCTGTGAAGATTTATCATTTAATATAGTTCTATTAGTCTATTTTTGCTTTTGTTGCCTGTGTTTTTGAGGCCTTATACAAAACATTTTCACATTGTTGATTGTTTATTATTCTATGAAGATTTATCATTTAATATAGTTCTGTTAGTCTATTTTTGCTTTTGTTGCCTGTGTTTTGAGGTCTTATACAAAACGCTTTTGCCCAGCCTAATGTCCTGGAACATTTTTCCAATGTTTTCTTCTAGTAGTATTATAGTTCCAGCTTTTAGATTTAAGTCTTTAATTCATTTTGATGTGATGCTGGCTTCATTCTTCTGTGTATGGGTAGTATATTTTGAAATCAGGTAACGTGATGCCTCAAGCTTTGTTTTTTTAGCTCAGTATTAGTTTGGCTATTCAAAGTCTTTTATGATTACATATAACTTTTAGGGGTTTTTTTTCTATTTCTGTAAAGAATGTCATTGGTCTTTTTTAGAGACTGCATTGAATCTATAAATTCTTTTTAGTAGCATTGACATTATAATAATATTAATTATTTCAATCCATGAACATGAAATATCTTTTTATTTGTGTGTGTGTGTGTGTGTGTCTTCTTCAAGATTGTTCATCAGTATTTTATAATTTTTCCGGTATAGATCTTCCACTTTTTAAGTTAAATTAATTCCAAGGTATTTTTTTTAATACTGCAAATGATTGATTGAATTCTTGATTTTCTTTAAGATTATTCACTTTTGGCATACATAAATGCTACTGATTTTTGTTTGCTAATTTTGTATCCTACAACTTTACTGAATTTGTTTATCAGTTCTAACAGTTTTTTTGGTGGAGTCTTTAGGCTTTTCTAGATGAAGGATCATGTTTTCTGCAAACAAGGCTAATTTGACTTTTTCCTTTCCATTTTGGATGCCCTTTATTTCTTTATCTTGCCTAATTACTCTGGCCAGGAGTACTTCCAATATTATATTGAGTAAAAGTAGTAAATGTGGACATTCTTGTTTTGTTCCAGAATCTAGAAGAAAGGCTTTCAATTTTTCCCTGGTCAGCATTATGCTTGCTGTGCATTTGTCATATCTGTCTTTTATAGTTTTGTGGTATGTTCCTTCTATAACCACTTGGTTGAGTGTTTTTATCATAAAAAGATGTTGAGTTTTATTGAATACTTTTTCAGCATTTTTTGAAATGATGTTACTGTTTTTGTTCTTGGTTCTATTATTATGATATATTATGTTTATTGATTTGTGTATGTTGAACCATCCTTGTATCCCTGGGAAGAATTGTACTCGATCATGGTGAATTACTTTTTTAATGTGTTGCTGAGGTTTGTTTGCTAGTATTTTGTTGAAGGTTTCTGAATTTATGTTCATTGGGGCTATTGACCTGTAGTTTTCCCTTCTTATTTTGTTCTTGTCTGATTTCAGTAGCATGGTAATGTTGGCCTCATAAAATGAGTTTGGAAGTATTCTCTCCACTTCAATTTCTTTGAAGAGTTTGTATAGAATCAATAATCATTTGTCATTAAATGTTTGGTAGAATTCAGCGTAAAGACATCAGGTCCTGGGCTTTTCTTTGATGGGAGACTTTTTATTACAGTTTTGATCTCATTGCTCATTATTTATTTGCTGAAGTTTTCTATTTATTCCTGGTTCAATCTTGGTAGGGTGTATGTGCCCAGGATTTATCAGTTTCTTCTACATTTTCCAAATTATTGGCATATAGTTGTTAATAATAATCTCTATTTTAAAAATATATTTCTATGATCTCAGTTGTTATCTCTTCTTTTTATTTCTGATTTTATTTATTTGGATCTTCTCTTTCTCTTTTTTGTTTTTCAGTTAGAATAGCTAAAGTTTTAGGCTGGGTGCAGTGACTCAATCCTGTAATCCCAGCACTTTGGGATGTCTAGGTGAGAGGATTGCCTGAGCCCACAGGATCGAGATCAGCCTGGGAAACATGGTGAGACCCCATCTCTTCAATAAATCAAAAAATTAGCCAGGCGTAGTAACACACACCTGTAGTTCTGGCTACTTGGAAGGCTAAGGTGGAAGGATCACCTGAGCCCAGCAGGTTGACCTTGGGGTGATTGTGAGTGTGCCACTGCACTCCAGCCTGGGTGACAAAGTGAGACTCCAACCCCCCCCCCAAAATAAAAGGATAGCTAAAATTTTGTTTATTTTGATTATCTTTTGAAAAAAAAATTAATGTTTTTTTATTTTTTCTTAATTTTTACTTATTTGAGGTTTTTCTATTTTTTTGATTTATGGCTATAAACATTGCCTTCTTAGTCCTGCTTTTGCTGTATACCATAGATTTTGGTGTGTTGTATTTCCATTTCCATTTGTTTAAAGAAATTCTTTAATTTTTTTCTTAATATCTTAATTGACTCATTGGTTGTTCAGAAGCATTGTGTTTAATTTTCATGTGTTTGTGTAGTTTGTGAGTTTCCTCTTGTCACCAATTTATAGTTTTATTCAATTTTGGTCAGAAAAAAAATAGGTGATATCATTTCTGATTTTTTAATTTGTTGAAACCTGTTTTGTGGTCTAAGATATAGTATTTTCTGGAGAATTTTCTATGTTCTTAGGAAAAAAATGTGTATTCTGCAGTAGTTGGGTGAAATGTTCTATGAATGACAGTTAAGCCTGTCTGGTCTAGTGTGTAGTTCAGCTCTGATAGTTCTTTGTTGATTTTCTATCTTGATGATCTGCCCATTACTGAGCGTGGAGTGTAAAAATCTTGTACTGCTATTGTATTGCAATCTCTCTCTCCCTTTAAATATATTGTTTACTATATATAATTGAATCCTCTGGTGTTGGGTACATAGATATTTATAATTGTTATATACTCTTGCTGAACTGGCCCATTTATTATTGCACAGTGACCTACTTTGTCTCTTTTTATAGTCTTTAACTTGTAGTCTATTTTATGTACTATAAATATAACTAATTTTGCTCTTTTTTCCACTTGCATGGAGTAGCTTTTCTATTCCGTTACTTTCAGTCACTGTAGGTGTCTTTATGGGTAAAGTGGGTGTCTTATAGGCAGAATATAGTTGCCTTTAGCATTTTTATCTATTCATCCACTCTATGTCTTTTAGTTGGAGAGTTGAGTCCATTTACATTTAGTATAATTGATAAGGAAGGACTTACCACTGCTATATTGTTGTTTGCTTTCTGGATGTTTTATAACTCTTTTTGTCTTTTTTCTTTCTTTCTTTCTTACTGTCTTCTTTTGTGGTTAAGTGATTTTTTTGTAGGCTATTTTACTTTGTTGATTTTTATTTTCAGTGTATATATTACAGATTTTTTAATTGTAGCTACCATGAGGCTTATAAAAAACACTTTATAAATATAACAAGCTACTATAAAGAGGTGACAACTTATATCACAAGGAAAAGAATAGAAACAAATTTTTTTTAACTCAAAAGAAAAAAAAGAAAACCCTCTACACTTTAACTCTCTTTCTCCCACGTTTTGACTTTTTGTTGTTGCCATTTACACATTTTTATACCAGGGGAGACCCATAAAAAACTAGAATTATTTTTTGGAGGGCAAGCCTCTTGTAGTAAAGGCTTCCTCTGCTAGGTAAGTATTCTAGGAACCCATATATACCAGTGCACCAACTAGTGTTGCTGTGAGAGGATGTGTTTGACTTAAGTGAATTTTTTTTTTTTTAATTCTTTCAACGTTTGCTCATTTCCTGATGGGTGATTTGTGAGCACACTTTTCATACCATGCTCAGTGTTCAGTAGTTTTTGAGCAAAAATAACATGACTCCTGTGCCCCCACCCTCCATATTCCCCGGATATTGCCACAGACAACTTTTTGTTTGTTTGTTTTCCTGGATGAAAAAAGTCCTCAAAAGGAAACATTTTGCCACTGTTGAATAGGTGAAGCAAAAAAAAAAAAAAAAAAAGCAGAAGGATTAAAAGGCATTGATATTAATAATTTCAAAAAGTGTTTTGAGCAGCGGAAAAAGCATCTTGATAGGTACGTTGCATCAAACAGAGAGTACTTTGAAGGTGACTGAAGTTTAAACATGTAAGAATAAATACACAATTTTCAAAAAAATAAAGTCTGGTTTTGGGGGGGTTCCATCCTCGTATTGCCTAGCTCTTAACAGGTTGCTGTAGCTATTATTGATCTTGATACATGTGTATTTTAGGTTTCATACTAGAGTTATGAGTGGATTGCATACCATAGTCATAGTATTAGAGTATTCTGGGTTTGTTTGTGTATGTAATTTTACCAATGGGTGTTATGCCTTCTTTTTTTTTTTTATTGCACGTTAATTTTTTTTATTTAAGATTGAAGAACTCTCTTTGGCATTTTTTATGAGTCTGATGATTTTGAATTCTCTCAGCTTTTTTTATTCTGAGAAAGACTTTTTTATATTTGAAAGAGAGCTTTACTGGATACAATATTATTGGATGACAGTGGTTTTCTTTCAGTACTTTGAAAACGTCATCCCTTTCCCTCCTAGTGTGTGTGGTTTCCATTGAGAAATTTGTTGTCAGACAAGTTGGAATTCTTTTCAATGTCATTTGTTTCTTTTCTCTTGCTGCTTTTAGAATCCTCTTTTTTTTATCCTTTACCTTTAAGAATCTGATTATTAAATTACTCAGGGTAATCTTATTTGGATCAAATCTGTTTGATGTTCTCTGGCCTTACTGTACCTGGATATTTATCTGTTTCTCAAGTTTTGGAAAGTTTCTATCATTGTTTCTTTGACTAAGTTTTCTACCTCTTGCTCTTGCTCAATTCATTCTGCAATACCAATAATTCTTAGATTTGGCATTTTGAGGTAATTTTCTATATCTTGTAGTTGATTCTCATTCTTTTTTATTACTGTTTTCTTTTCTACTCTGTGTATTTTCAAATAGCTCATTTTTCAGCTCAATGATTCTTTCCTCTACTTGATCCATTCTTTTGTTGAGAGCATCTAGTAAATTTTTAAGTTCAGCAAATGTATTTCTCAGTTTTAAGATTTTTGTTTGATTTTTTAAAAATTATTTCAACCTCTTTGTTAAATTTCTCTGATAAATTTCTGAATTGCTTTTCTGTGATATCTTGGAGATCACTGCGTTTTTAAAAAACTGTTATTTGAATTTTCAGTCAGAGAACTCATATATCACCATCTTATTAGGGTCCATCACTGTTTCTGGCTTTGTTTATTTGAGGAGGTCACAGTTCTCTATTTACTATTGTTTCCTGTAAATGTACATCTGTATCTTTGCATTGAATAATTAGTTTTTTTATTCTTGTAATCTTTCTCTGGCTTGTTTTGATTTTTATTGGATCTGTTTGCTTAGAGATTCTTGATAATTTATCTGTTTAATTTCTTTTCTTTTTTGTGAGGAATGGGAAAGGCTGCTGCCTCTTTTTCTGCACTAAATGATGCCTTAAGCACAGATCTACCTTAGCTCTAGTTAAAGATTGGAGCACTGCACATCCCAAATGGGGGAGGTTCCAAATGGAATGTCGCAGCAGTATATAAATGCTGGCTAGGGATTTATTCCCAGGGACCTGGGGAACATGCCTTCTATAGCCTGATATAGCTGAATAGCTACTCTGATTTTATGTCTCATTCGGCCAAGCTACAAAGGAAAGTTTCCAGGGCTGGGGATGGTAGTTCTACCTTCCTCCTTTGTCTCTGGCTGTCCTCTGGAAGGGATATTTCTTCCTTCAGTCCCTCACAATGCGTCTTGTGGGTTGAGGCAGGAACAGGTCTCCTGCCAGGAAACCCAGGATGGTGGGGAAGCTGGCTGTTCATCTCAGTTTCACTTTTTCCAGTGAAGAAGCCATGAATCAGGGGGAAATTTTCTGCATGCTTGGTGTGATGGGTGTCATTGATATGAAAGTCTGATTCTTTTACCATCTGCTCACTTCCCCGTGACCCTGGGAACTGTCTCATCCTCATATTTGAATTCTGGGATATTGCTGGTGATGATCTCAGTGCTGTATATTTGGTTTTGGTTTTCTGCTTGTGGGGGTGGTGGGAGTGAAGCTGTCTTTCTTCTACATTGCCATTTGGGAACTGGAACCACCCCATTGTTTTGTTTAGAAATTGAAAATGGATTTTCAAAGTGTATATGAAGTTGCAATGACTGAGAATAGTTAAAGTAATCTTAAAAAAGAATAACCAAGTTAGAAAACATACAGTACCAGATAGTGAAGACTTGTAAGCCATAGTAATTAAGGCAGTGCAGAATTGGGACGAATATAGACAGTAGACAAGAAACAGATCAAATGCATGTGTGAACACTTGCTTTATGACAAAAACAACACAATACTGCTTAGTTAGTGTTCAATAAAGAGTGCTTATTTGATCAGATATCTATATGGAAAAATATTGAAACTTGACCTTGCTTTCCTTCAAAATAATTAAATTCAAATGAGTTGTAGATGAAATAATCATTCTTTTCATCAGCACAGATAGGCAAAGATTTCTTGAATAAAGTACGTTAAGGTGTTAACCATAAAGGAAAAAGTATAAATTAAACTGCATTAAAATTAAGAACTTTTGTTTATCATGAAACTTCATTAAGAAAGTAAAAAGATAAGCTTGATTGGGAGAAGATATTTGCATTATATATATTTGAAAATAACTTACATCCAGAATGTGATGGACATGCAAAAATCAGTAAGAAAAAGAAAGACAATCCAAATGAAAGAAAAGGTGGATAAAAGGTTTGAACAGAAGATATTGAAATGCCTAATGAACACATGATAAAATGCTCATCATCATTAGAGGTCAGGGAAATTCAAATGAAAACCACGGTGGGATACCACTGCACATTTGCCAGAATGGCTACAACACCAGAATGTCTGCAATGAAAAAAGGTAGAAACTCCTTGGTGTTTGTGATGATGTGAAACAACTGGAATTCTCATACATCTGGTGGAAATGTAAATTGCAAACATTTGGAAAACGGTTTGGCAATAGCTATTAAAACTGAACAACTGCATTGTGTATGACCCAAAAATTCCACTCCTAGGAATAGACCCAACATAAATTTATATTATGTATAAGCCCAAAAACATGTGTGAAAACATTCATAGCAGCATTACTTATAAAAGCCAAAAATTGGAAACTACTTAATGCTTATTCATAGTAGAATGAATAAATAAGATATGATATATTTATATTGTGGAATCAGTAAACAACTGCTATGTGCAACGTGGATTTCTTAAACTTAATGAGCGAACTAATCCAGAAAAAAAAAAACATACTGCATGATACCATTAATACAAGTTTTAAAAACTGACAAAATTAATATATAGGGATAGAAGTGATATTGGTTATCTCTGGGCATGAGGTAATCAAAGGAAAAAGCATGAAGAGGCTTCTGGGATGCTGATAATATGATAATATCCTATCTTTTCATGGGTGTGTTCACTTTATAAACATTCATCAGGCTGCACACTTCTGATTTTTGCATTTCTGTGTATTAATTGTATTTCAATAAAAAATATCAAAAAAAAAGCACAAGACACCCGCTAACGCCTGTTTAATTTTCAAAATGTGAAAAATTTAATAACATTTGGGAGATTTTGGTGACATTGATATTCTCACATATTATTAGTAGCAGTATAAATTTTTATGATTTTTGAAATTTAATTTTGTAATAAAGGAGAATCAAATTTTAGTTGGGAGTCTACAAAATCCTAGTTATAAGATTGTATGCATTCATTTGGATCACATGTTACCATCACAAGAAGTACTATTAAGAACTGAGTCCAGGGATTCGAGACCAGCCTGGGCGACTTGGTGAAACCTCATATCTACAATTAAAAAAAAAAACTAGTTGGGCATGGTGGCACATGCCTGTGGTTCCAGCTACTTGGAAGGCTGAGGCAGAAGGATCGCTGCAGTGGCCATAAGTGTGCCACTGCACTCCAGTATGGGCGACAGTGAAAGACTCAGACTCAAAAAAAAACCAACAACAAAAAGAACTAAGAGGACGGTGAGCTTGAATTCTCACTCAGTGCTGCTGTAACTAGAGATCCCTTTGAAAAAGTAATGATGCTCATCAAAATTTATCCCAAGAAGGATGTGGGAGTGGGGAGCTGTCAATATGAGAAAAAAGCTGGCTGCAAAAGGCCTACAATATTATTTTATTTATAATACAAAGAATTGAAAGTCTAAATAGCTAATACAAGCATATGCCTTAATACATGATGCTTCTTAATGGCATATTATGCAGATATTAATTAACCTTTTAAAACATTCACTGTGATTTTCTATACTAATTGGCTCTTAGAAACCCATATAAAAGATATTGTTGAGTGAATGAATGTCCCCGCAATACAGAAAATGTTTAGACTATATTAACTGAAAGGTAAAAAAAAAATTGCTGAAACTTATAACTATGTAAAAGTTATGTGTGCATATGTGAGAACATGGTGGAGAAATTTTCAGACATAGAAAAGTCTATATATTATAAAAGTGGGGATGGAGGAGAAAGTTTCTTAGTTTTTTTTATTCTTCTTTTATGACTGTTAAAATGTATATGTGTAGTGTATTAAAATATAAAAATAATAAATCAACTGACAAGAAATAATGAGTAGCTCAGGTTATCAGGGTAAGGCAGTACTTTTCAGGACATTTAATTTAATGGGGGTATACTGGGGGTAATAGATTCATAAATGGTTTAGAGAATAAAAGAATCTTTGAAGAATCGAAAATAGTAAGTGGTTCTTCCATGGTTTTTTAGTGGATTGCTGGCAGTCAGGGCTAGAACATAGTTATTTTTGACACAATTAAATGGATTTAAAAATTGGGCAGTTTCAACAATAATAATACTGAAAAAGAAAAACAAAGCAGCAACTACCAACAAAAGCAAAGTCTGGCCAGAGAAAAATTAAAAAACTGATAATGCACCTTTAAGTTATATAAGTAATAAATAAATAACCATGTCACACTTATTTTGTGACTGACTGTATTGTATTTATATTAAGACTCTTCCAGCATTCTTGACATTCTTAATAATTTTCCACTATATATACATGTGTTGTTTAAGGAGACAAAATAATGCCATGATTTGCTCAGATGTGTAATTTAGTGTCTATCTGATTCTTCAAGTGCAGAAAATATTCATTACAGATACTCTTTTCCCTCATGTTGGTCTTTATTAGTTTTATCCTTTCAACTCAAACACTAAGCATCATTTTATCAGTCACCAACAAAACTATTTCCACTTTGGTTCCTGGGATTAAAAAAAAAAAAAAGACACCTTCTCCCTGTCTGCAATTGTGTTTAATGAGAGTAAGAGATGCTAAAAAATAATATGGATGTATTAAGGACATCATCTTAATTTATAGTAGCAGTTACCCTCTGCAGGATTAAAAGGGAGTTTGGGGTGAACCCTCATTAGAAAAGCAGTGGGCATACTAAAAAGAAAGTTTCAGGGCGTTTTTAAAAGGGTGATTAAAAGTTAGATTTCCATGCTCTGTGCCAGTGGGCACTGAGGGAGGAGGGCGGGCTAAGGGCGTACAGTGGCTAGACAGACCATTAAATTGGTATTAAACACTTTTCCATATGAAGGAAGTGTCCTCCTGCCAAAAGCCAGGAGCTGAGAGATCAATTTCCATGCAAATGCTGCTGTGAGAGAGCTGGGTAAACTTGGAAAGATTAAGAGGTCACTGGGGTGAGGACCCAGGACGCTGAGCACGTCTGGCTCCACTTCCTTGCAGACTCGTGGAACTTGGCACAAAGCAGCAAGATGAAGGGCCTATATAAACACACAACCCCACTGACTATTTTTTTCCATAGAATTAACTCAACCAGAAATATATTACAAAAATAGAACAAAGCTGGCTTGCATCAGTTTTCACCGCACCAGCCCATAAAGGATTTCTTGTACCTCGTCCAAAGCAAAGTGGGGGAATGACAGCTCTGGGCCTAGCCTTCTCAGCGGTGGTTTCCTCTGCTGACCACCGCCTGACCTCTTTCCAGAGCTTCGCTGCAACAAAGACCCCATTGAGTGAAATGCAGCCCATATGGAGCAGGAGGGTCGTCCAGACTGACTTCCTCCCCTAAAATCCTCAAAGCGATTCATTTGCAAAATCTTCCTAATAAGTACCACGTGGATCCCTGGATACCCCTGGGATCTTGGTAAGAATTTCCTTGTGGTGCTCAAGACCTTGACCTGTCTTAACTAACCCTAGCTAAGAAGCAGCAGCATCAGCCTTGAAAAGCAACCTTGGGTTGTCTGAAATAAAGACTGTTACAAACATTTAGAAGTCTTAAAAATTGGCCCCCAGCCCCTTTCACATTTACAGTTCTGGTAAATGCGTTATGTTTGGTGTGAAGAGTATGGGCTTTGGAATCAGACAGACTTATAATTCCATCAGTTTTAGATGGTGACCGTATACAAGCTATACAAACACGTTTGGCCTCAGTTTCTTTATTAGAAAATGAGAATAATATCTGCTTATTTCTAAAGAGAATTAAATGAGAGAAATAAGTCTACTGCCTGGCACATGAGAATTCAATCAATCTGAGCTTTCTTCTCTTCTCCCACACAGAATCTGACCTGGATCTAACATGAGTATCCAGTATCTCCAGTAAGATTCAAAAGTAGTGGGGGCATCATTTGACGCTTGTAAATAATGGTCTGAAACTGTGGCCAAAAATTCCTTATGGCATAGCATTTAAAATATCTCTTGTCTAGGCTACGTGATCAAGCCCAAACTGTCTTTGTTTTAGGTTCTTCAAACACTCAGGCAAACATTGAGGATGCTGCTAGGGAAGTTAATTCAAAAAAGTCCCAGTGAAGCCATGACTTGCTAAAACCAGGGAAATCAGAGAAATGCTGAGAGAGAGAGAGAGAGAGAGAGAGAGAGAGAGAGAAAAGATAACTCCGCATGAACATAGCTTTTCATATTGAACTCTACCCAGAACCTGCAGAACCTATTGCCGTCTCACAAAAGACAGAGTGGTTTTATAGCCACATAAAATCCCTGCTGCCACCAGAGCACAGCTCAGAGGCATACAAAGTATGAATGAAAGGACATAACATGGAGTCAATATACCCAATGAGCTACCATTTTAACATTGCCTAGATCTGTCATGTTTTTCTAGTAGTTCACTTTAATTTGCCCTCTAATCACTAGTCAAGGTCAGAATTGGCTTCTCAGAGGTAGCTATTGATAATTGCTTTACAAAAAGTTAACCTAATCAGCTCTTCATGACCTTCATGAGACAGACTCCATTAGCATGGCAGCAGTCATGTGACTGACTCACCCATCTGCCTGCCATCCATCACCTGACTTCAGTACCTATGCTTGTCTGCCCACTTCATGATGATGTGGAGCAGACCACCACCCAATCAACTTAACAACCTGTCCCCATCAAAGGGAAAGTTTAAAAGGATTCATCCTGAAGTAGTCATTTGTCACTGCTTTACCAAACTCTGGTGTGGCCATGTGATCTTTGAGTTATGGCCACTGCCATGTATCCTAAGCTTTGGCCCACTCTCCTACCTTAGAGAGGCAAATCTCAATCTCTCTCTCTCTCTCTCTCTCTCTCTCTCTCTCTCTCTCTCTCTCTCTAACTTTCTAAATGAACTATATTTTCCAATTTAACTTCTGTGTAATTTTTTGTGTCTTTGCGATCCAGCACCAGATCACAGACCAGACACCCGCATCGGGCATTATCTAACAATGAATTAAAGAGCATGCAGACCAGGGCAGAGGCACGGCCTACGGAGAGGAGGCCTGTCTATACTAAGCAGGTACCCAGCATTATTTGGAAGTGTGCACAAAGCAAGCCCTAGGATTTGCAGAAATCTACCGAATGCCGGGCAAAAAAATACGGTGTCTAGATGTAAAAAAATAGCTTGTTGACATGCTGCACATTATGAGGATAAATTTGGGTTACTAACAACAGGGAAACTGAGTCTTTTTTATTTGTTTACTTGTTTGTTTTGAAGTGATGAAAGGTGATCATTCCAGTTACAATAGGAAAATGAATAAAGGACTTTCCATTGATAATGCAAAATTGAAGCACAGGTCTCAGTCTAATCCAGAGCAAAAACTTTTCTCTCAGCCACATCTGGATCAAAAATTTGCCAATTCCCTAGAGACAATGGGCTGATAGTTAATACCAGAACTGTATTTTATGTTATTTGTAGTCTGTTGAAAATGGATGCTCTAATTAACTCTTCAAATAAACTGTGTATATAGTTCGATCCATAATGAAGTTGCTGTCATTCTCACTTAAGCTTTATGGTATTCTGATGTAAAGAACTCCTTCGGGAATAGTTTAAGATCTTTATCTGAAGTTGGCGGGCATAAGAAATCATTTAAGTCAGAATCCCTGTGTTAGGGGCTGGAAACAGACCCTCAAACATATCAAGCTCTCACTGTGGGAATGCGAAATATACTGTCCACAAAATTCAAAATATTCTCAAGATATAGAGCATTCTTGAGTGTATAGTTTTAAGGAAAACATTAGGCTTTTTTTAAAAGTAGTGTTCCATAATCTTCCTATGCATACATTTAGATAGATAAAATCAGCAATGTAACAAAATGAAAAAGTGAAGACCGGAAGACTGGTGGGCCTGTGAGAAGGCTAATAATTGCATCTTTCATTGCAGGGAGTCAATCAACATCATCTAAAATTGAAATATGTGATTTAAAGAAATGACTCCAACCATTGTGCTAAGGATAAGACTGGGATTAGGAAACACTCTGCACTGCAACACCCAGCTCCAAACAAAGATCTTTTGTTCTTTTATCTGATCACCATTTTCACAAGTTCGAGTCTCTAGATTAACCATCCCTTCCTCCCCTGCTTACTGTTGGTGAAATTTTTTGTTGTAACAAATTTACATTTATTTTATTATGTGTTATGAGATAATTTTTTCCTTTATTTGAGTTTATTCCATCATCATAATTTTGAGCTCACCAGTTTTTTTTGTATGTTTGTAATATTTTTTGTATATTTGATTATCATTCTGAGGTGTGTTCGTAAGTGTAACAAAATTAGCCTAGGTACCCAACTAACACAGTCAGCTATGCTGTATAGAACTG
>CAUYQG010063277.1:0-49260 GCA_963574415.1 Tarsius wallacei
TGTAGAATAAAAGAAAATCTTAGAAACTGTGACGAGGGACTAATATCTAAAATATACAAGGAACTCAAATAACTAAGCAGCAAACAAACAGAAAACACAAAACAAAACAAAAACCAAATAATTTAAATTAGAAAATGGGCAAAGAATCTTACTGGGTGTTTCTCAAAATAAGTTCTATAAGCAGCCAACTAATAGATGGAAAACTGCTCAATATCATTAATCATCAAGGAAATGCCAGTCAAAACCACTCTGAGATGTCTTATCCCATTTTGAATGGCAATTAACAAAAAGATAAAAAATAACAAATGCTGGTGAGAATGTGGAGATAAGGGAACTTAAGTACTGTTGGTGGGAATGTAAATTAGGACAGACATGATGGAAAACGGTACCGAGATTTCTCGAAAAACTAAAGATAGAACTACCATATGATTCAGCAAATCCACTCCCATGACTAGGGATTTATCCAAAGGAAAGGAAATTAGTATATTGAAGATATATCTGCACCCTTCTGTTTACTGAAGTATTATTCACAATAGGCAAGATATGGAATCAACCTTAATGTCCATCAACAGATGAATGAATAAAGGAAATGTGACATTTAAACACAATGGAATACTATTCAGCCATAAAAAGGAATGAAATTTTTGTTTTTCAAAACAACATAGATGAAACTGAATAGCATTATGTTAAGAAAAAATAAGTCAAGTACAGACTGATAAATACTGCATGCTATCATATATGGGAATCAAAAATTGATTTCACAGAAATGGAGAGAATAATTATAGTTGTTAGAGAATAAAAAGGGTAGGGGAGAGGGGACTAGGAAGGGAAGACATTGGTTATTGAATACAAAATTGCAACTAGATGGGAGAGATAAGTTCTAGTATTCTTTAGGGTGAATATGATTAACACTATTTTAGAGTATGCATTCAAAGAAACTAGAAGAGAGGATTCAGAATGTTCACAATACAATTAAATAATACATGTTTGAGGTGGTGATTATGCAAAGCACCATGATTTCATATGCTATATCAAAATCTCATTCTGCATCTCATAAATACGTACCACTATTACATTTTAACAAAAAATAAGAGGAAATTCTCAACAAATTACATATAGAAGAAATGTACCTTTAAGCAATAAAAGTCATATATGACAAACCGACAGCTAACATACAGAATGTGGAAAACTCAAAAGCTTTTTCTCTGAGATCAGGAAGAAAACATGGATGCCCACTCTCATCATTTCTGTTCAACATAGTACTTTCAGTACTAGCCTGAGCAACGAGACAAAATAAAGAATTAAAAGGCATCTAAATTGGAGGAAAAAGTTAAATTGTCTCTGTTTGCTGACAACATGATTTTAAATATAGAAAACCCTAAAAACTTCACCAAAAAACTGTTAGAAATAATAAAAAATTCAATAAAGTTGCAGGATACAAAATCAATTACACAAATCAGTAGTGTTTTTATATACTAACAACATATTAGCCACAAAATAAATGAAGAAAATAATCTCAGTTTTAATACCTACCAAAAAAAAGCACCTAGGAATAAATTTATCCAAGGAGGTTATCCCGTGTTCATGTGCTAGAAAAATTGCTATTGCTAAAATACCCATACTACCCAAAGTCATCTACCAATTCCAAGTCTCCTTATTAAAATGTCAGTGATGTTTTTCACAGAAATAGAAAAACAATCCTAAAATTTATATGGAACCACAAAGACCCCCACATACCCAAAGCAATCCTGAGGAAAATTACCATAGCTGGAGACATCATGCATTCTAACTCTACAAATCTATAATAATCAAAATAGTATGAACTAGCATGAAAAAAAGACACATATAACAATGGAACAGGATAGAGAATCTATAAATAAATTTACGCATGTACAGTCAACCAGTCTTTGACAAAGACACCAAGAAAAAACAACGGGGCAAAGACAATATCTTAGGAAAATGGTGCAAGGAAACTGGAATATCCACATGCAGAATAATAAAACTGGAGTCATATCTTACACCATACATAAAAATCAAAAAAATGGACTAAAGACCTAAATGTAAGACCTGAAACCATGTAACTCCTATAAGAAAACACAGGGGAAAAATCTCCTTCGCATTGGTCTTGGCATTGATTTTTTTGGGGGTAGAACACTAAAATACAGGCAACAAAAGCAAAAATAAACAAATGAAACTACATCAAACTAAAAAAAATTATCCACAGCACAGGAAACTATCAATACAATGAAAAAGGCTGCTTACAAATTGTGAGAAAATATTGATGAACCATATATCTGATAAGTTAATATCTAAAATACAGAATACGGAATTCATTTATCTCAATAGCAGAAAAATTGAATAACCTGATTTTTAAAATTGACAAATGACCTAAATGATCAAACTCTTCAAAGAAAGTATATGAGAACATGCCAAAAAAATCACTAATTATTGGGGGAATGCAAATCAAAATCAAGGAGACCTTAGCTCACACTTGTTAAGATGGCTTCCATCAAAAAGACAAGAGATAACAAGTGTTGGTGAAGGTGTGAAGAGAAGGGAAATGGCAATGTATATTGATGTGGTTATTGTAAAAAACAATATGGAAGCTCCCCCCAAAATAAAAATAGAGCTGTCTTATGACCCAGCAATCCCTCTTCTGCATATATATCCAAAGGAAAGAAAAAAATCACTACCTTGTAAAGATATCTGCACTCCCACATTTTTTGCAGCATTATCAGAGATATGAAAGCAATCCAAGTGTTTGTCAATGAACGAAAGGATAAAAAATTGTAATATATATATATATATATATATTCAGGCTTAACATAGGAAGAGACCCTACCATTTGCAAAAATATTAATGAAATATATATATTCAGCCTTAATGTAGGAAGACCTAACCATTTGCAAAAATATGAATGAAACTAGGGAGCATTATGCTAAGTGAAGTAAGCCACACACACAAAAAAACATACTGTATGTTCATACTTATATGTGAAATTAAAGGTATAAGCAGAGATATATCATCAAGTGTGTAAAAATAACATTGCATTGTAATATTTCTATCGGATTACATAGAATGAGAGGCAAAACATTTTAACATTTTGGATTATTGATGTTTTGAATAACTTTGCATAAAATTATTTTCAGAAACATAATTGAAGTAAAAAATTTTAGAAGATTATCTTATTGTTGACAGATGTAATAAAAACTCAGCAATATAGAGCTCTAGAATATAAATTAATTATGACATATATACCTTCATTTATGCATGATGTACACACACACCATGTAAAAGCTGGTACAACACACACACATACATATACACAAATACATTGTGTAAAGCTGATAACACACACACACACACGCACACATACACACACACACACATGCACACATACACACACACACACCCCACAGTGTAAAAGCTGGTATAACAGAGATACACATACACTGTGTAAAAGCTGATATAAAGTGCAGTTAGTGAAGTGAACTTTTTTCAAAGGATTCAGTTCCCTCAATATGATAATTAAGCAGGAGGCAGCAGGCTTGCCAGTTTAGGCTGGAAATTTTCTGATGAAATTGAGGCACTAACTTAAACAACCAGAAATTTAAACAATAGAGAAGATTCCAGAACTGATGATGCCCAACTTACTTCTCTTCAACATTTGAGAAAACTTATATACATAACTATAGCAAGAATCACTCACAACAGGTTATCACAACAGTGTGGGTGGGTGAGGTTGCTACTGGCATCTCGTGGGTGGAGGTAAGGGATACTGCTAGAACTCCTACTACTGGTTTGACAGCCAAGCCCCACAAATAAGGAATTATCTGACCCCAAATGCCAATAGTGCCAAAGTTGAGAAATGCTGATCTAAGCCAAAGTACTTGAAAGTCCTGGCACAAACTGAATCTAAACCAAATAGAAAGAATTTTGTGTAAGGTAGTGGTGCCTAAAGAAAGGGTCTTACTATGCACTTTCACTAACTTCAGGCATTTTTGAGAGCGGATATCAAGAAATCTGTTCATGAAAAATGAATTTTCTCTTTGAACACTACTCAATATATTCTACTCAAGTGTGAAAGAACTTAAGAGGGCTTGATCAAAGAGTATGAACCTTCAAAATTGAATTTCAGTCAGGTGAAGAGGAAAGTCTAATGATAGTGAGTAGCAGTTCCCAAATACAAGTACACTTTTAGAAACCATTTGTTCATTCACCTATTCAGTGTTTATATTTCAAATTTCTACTTTGTGCCCAGCCACATCTTTTGATGATAGAGGTGATTAAGCGGAGACCTTTTCCCCTCAACTAAATGAGAACTGGGGAAAATAAGGATGCAGTGTTGGTAATGTTACTAAACTAATCTGCAACGCTTTTAAAACTCAAGATGAACATGAAGTAGAAGGCTGAACTGATCACATGAATAAGGATCTATCTAGCGAGTATAGCCAAATATTAAGAACTCAAACATGGGAAAAGAAAATCATGCATATTAAGCATTTTCAGAATATCGCTTATTGTATAAAAGCACACATGAAATATCCACCAGGACAAACTATACCATGGGTCATAAACATTTAATAAATTTAAAGAGCTGAAGTCACTGTATTCATGCATATTGCAGTGTGGAACAGTTTGGTTTTTTGTCACGGTTTGTAGTATTCAATTGTATGAATATATCACAATGCATTTACCTATTCTTCTGTTGATGGACTTTGAGTTCTTTTCAGGTTTTTGCTGTTATGAATAAAGCTGCTACAAAAAAAAAGCCCTAACTTAGCCTAACAGTAACTCAGTGATATAGGTATTATTAATTTATTTTACAAACGAAGAACTTGAGATTAAGTGACATGGAATCATTTGTCCTTTTTCATAAAAATTTGGTGCTATTATTGGAATTTGAACCTAGATATAAGGATTTGAATCTAGGGTCAGTGATTTACCTCCTATGTCATATGTCAGCTTCGGTATGATTGTCTCGAGAAAGGGGTACCTCTCCCCATGCTCACACACCTGCTCTAGAGTAAATGAGGCCCCTGCAAAAGAAAGGGATTCTTAATTAGCTGATGTTGAGAAGAACCCTATCTACTTCCCAATGACAGACTTTCTCATCCTCTCCATTCCTGCCTTAATATTTTCTTTATAGTTTCTTAGCTGGCCTATGAGTTATTTAGAACTTCTTTAAAATTCCAAATATTTATTTGTGATTATTAACTTTATTCTTTAGTTATTAACTTCCAGCTTAGCTACTTTACTGCCAGAGAATGTGATCTATATAATATGTATTCTTTAAAATTTGTTGTGGATTGTAGCAAAAACATGGACCCAACCAGCCCATCAATGGTGGACTGGATAAAGAAAATGTGGTACATATTCAAAATTGAATACTGCGCAGCCATAAAAAAGAACAAAATTATGCCTTTGCAGTAATATGGATGCAGTTGGAGATCATTATCTTAAGAGAATTATCACAAAAAAGAAAACTGAATACCACATGTTCTAACTTATCAATGGGAGCTGAACACTGAATACACATGGGCATAAGAATGGAAACAACATACATCGGGGACTCCTACAGAGAAAAAAGAGAAAGGGGGAAAGAGTTGAAAAACTACCCACCGGGTACCATGCTAACCACCTGGATGACAGGCTCAGTAGAAGCCAAAACCTCACCATCACACAACACACCTATGTAACAAATCTACGCATGTACCCTTTGAATCTAAAAAGATAAAAAATATTGTGGATTGAGTTTTGAGTTAGTATATCAATTTATTAAATATGATAAATGGGATTCACAAGAATCTATAGGTCTAATTGTTGTATATATGTCCATTATTAAATTATTTTCATCTAGTTTATTTAGCAATAAATTGGAGATGTATGCTATAATCTACTATGGTAGAGATAGCTTTCTCTAGTTCAATCATATTTTTCTTTATATATTGTGAGTAATAACATATCTATTTTTAGAATTGTTTTATGCTCTTAGTGAATTGAACATTCTAATCATTCTCATGAAAATAATTCTTGTTTTAATTATTCTTATGAAAATCAATCATTTTCATGGCTGTGGTATGGCAGCCATGAAAATGGGCCTCTGAGGTCTCTAGCTGTAAGGAATATAATTGACCTATAACCCTGCTGGGTTCTGAAATTTATAATTATATTCACATGAAAACCATACTTCCCATGGACTGCTCTCATTGAAAAACTCACTGTGGCAAGGGTACAAAGGCAGATTTATTCCCGGAAGACATAGGACTCCTATATCAGGTGACTTTGGCTCAAGGACTTCCTATCAGATTTATCAAACTTTTCTGAGAACCACACCACACTCGTAAGACTTTTGCTACCCAATCTTCTTTCTTCACTTCTCTCTTCCATAAAGGTGAGATTATATAAAAATCTGTTAGCTCTTACAGTCTCCTCTACCTTCCTCTTTGATCACAGGGAAAATGTTGGAGTTTCTCCTCACTGCTCAAGATAGCACACTGATCGAGCATTTTGTATAGTGCATCCATATCAACAAATTCTCCCTGATCCAATATTATATTCCTCTTACATGCTTATAATCTAAATTCATAATGTTCCTGAGATTTCTGTAGATATATATCAGCAATTTTTTTTCAATTATATGGTGTGTGTGTTATCTTCCCACAGGTCTCATTTTGTACATTGGTCCCTAGAGCCTACAGGAATTGAATAGAAAAAAAAGCAAAGGGGTGGGGCTAAGTCTTGAAGAGGACCAAAAGTCTATTGAAGGCAATTATCTCAGAGGAGACCAGTATAATTTTTATAGGCAGAGGAAGATTGCCTAAAAAGGAGAAAGCTGTATTTCTGCTGGCAAAGGAGTTATTGAAAAAATTCAGTGATCAAGGTCTTTAGCCTTATAGAAATCAACGCATATTTTTCCATTCTAATTTTAAGAATCCATTATTTTCAAATCAATATCCAACTTTAACATAAGAGATCCTGTGACATTTTTATTCAATTTGAGTTGAAATTAAGCTACCTGAAAGGCTCGTCTTTGGGTTTTTTCTTTTTTAAAAGAAATTTCATCCCCGAAGTCACAGGAGAAGAGAGACTCCTTCAGAGTATTCATAAAAGCTTTCTGTCTCAGTGGATTTTGAGCTGGAAGTTTAAATCTCAGAACTCAAAACTCCCATTCTCTAGGTTCTTCAGTGTGCTTAGAAGCAATAAGCCAACCCAAATATATTCCTTATTTTTACTAATATGTTCAAGTTATTAACTATTTAATCACCCAAAGTGTTTCTTTCCATAATCAATTAATTACAGCTATTATTACAGGTAATAATTTAAATACTTTTTTTTTACACTGTGTGCAATAGATTCCCAATGTTTCCTTTACCACTGGCAGTGAGGTTATTAATTCTTTTATATGTAATCAGCTAAGAAAACATATTTCAGATTCCCATTCTTAAAGTTCTGTTCCCTGGAACCAATTATGGTAATAATTGTTTCTGACAGGTTTCAAGCAGGGAAGCAGAGACACCATAATTATTATGGAATCAGGAATTTATTCTAAGAATTAATTAGATGTCAAAAAATTGTGGGAGGACATGTGGGAATTAAAGTCTGGAAAGGATACTTTGAGGCTCAGAGAGAAATTACCAGCTGCTCTTGCGATGCTTTGACATGAGTGAGCAAATTGGAGCTTGTAGGGAGATTAGGGAACCCAGGAATACTCATTTGACAATTTGAGACATTGTTTGTGTAGACAGATCTATGCAAGACTATTAACTTTGCACTAGGCAGTGGTCTTGTCATCACCATTGGTTAGCAAGGTTGGGATTTATGACGAGCTGCATGTGGAATAGGGGAAAATGAGGAAAAGTTGGAATAATTGGTCTCTTGGCATTTGCCACCACATCTAGCCACAACTGTATTAGGAAAACATGCCTGCTGTTTCATATTTGCCTTTGAAATATTGTGCAAAATTTTCTTTTGGCTAACTTGAACTCAGGGCTATGGATGATAAAAAGGAATTCTGGGAAACAGTTCTAGTTTAGCCAAGTAGACTCAGTATAAAATCTCTACACAAAACAAAGAATCATTTACTGAAAAGATGTCATTGTTCCTGGACTTTATCATAAATGACAGTGTGTGGCCTTTTGTTGTTTTAACTTTTTCTTTTTTAAAAATTAAAGTTTATTTTTAGAGGAGTTTTAGATTTACATAAGGTTGAGAAGCTAGTATACAGTTCCCATATACTACACGGATAGCTCCCCCTGGTATTAACATTTTATATCAATATGGTACATTTGTTATAAAATGAACCAATATTAATGCAGCATTATTATCTAGAGTATATACTTTATTTAGATCTCCTTAGTCTTTACATACTATCCTTTTTCTGATCCAGAATCCAATCCAAAACACCACATTCAACTTGGTTATCATGTCTCCTTAGCTTCCTTTGTGCTGTGTCACCTTTTCAGACTTGCTTTGTGTTTGACAACATTAATATTTTCAAGGAGTAGTGCTCAAATACTTTGTAGTATGACCTATTATAATTGGTCTATATTTTTTCTATGATAAGGCTAGAGTTACTTGTTCTTGAAAGGGAAGATCACAGAGGTAAAGTGTCATTTCAGTACATGATATCCAGAGTACTTGCTATCAACAGAGTCCATGACTATTGATGTTGACCTTGGTCATCTGGATGAAGTAAGGTTTATCATGTTTCTTTGCTGTAAAGTACTTTTTCCACCTATCCATACTGTGCTTTTTAGAAAGAAGACATTAGACACAGTACATCCTTAAGAGGTGGGCTGTTAAGCTTCCCTTCCTTTAGAGCAGAATATCTACATAAATTATTTGCAGTTCTTCTGCATAGGAGATTTTTCTGTTCTCAATGTATTTATTTATTCAATAATTTACTTCCATCAATATGTACTCATGAATATTTATTTTACATTTTGGGTTACCAGGCATTCTTCAGAGATATTGTGGGTTTGTTTCCAGACTAGCACAATAAAGTGAATATCTCAACAAAGCAAGCCACAGAAAGCTTTGGTTTGCCAGTGTATGTAAAAGATATGTTGACACTAGTGAATAGTACATAAAGAAACCCAAAGTACATACCTTCATTAAAAATAGTTTATGGTTAAAAAAATGCTAATGATTATCTGAACCTTTAGTGAGTCATAATCTTTTTGCTAGTAGAGGGTCTTGCCTCATGTTAATGGCTGCTGACTTTTCAGGGTGGTGGTTGCTGAAGATTGGTGGATGTAGCAATTTTCAAAACAAGATAACAGTGGAATTTGCAGCATCGATTAGCTCTTCACTTTCTGAAAGATTTCTCTGTAGTCTGAGATGCACTTTAGTAGTATTTTACCCACAGTAGAACTTTTTTCAAAATTGGAGTCAATGACCTCAAACCCTGCCACAGTGTTATCCACTAACGTTATATACTATTATTAATCCTTTGTTGCCATGTCAACAATATTCACAGCATCTTCATCAGGAGTAGAGTCCATTTCCAGAAACCTTTTTCTTTGCTTATTCATAAGAAGCAACTTGTCATGCATTCAAATTTTATCATGAGATTGCAGAAATTCAATCACAACTTCAGATTCCATTTCTAATCCTAGTTCTCTTGCTATTTCCACCACATCTGCAATTACTTCCGTTACTGAAGTCTTGAACCCCTCAGCGTCATTCATGAGGGTTGGAATCAACTTCTGCCAAATTCCTGTTAATGTTAATATTTTGGCCTTCTTCCATGAATCACAAATGGTCTTAAAATCCTTTCCAGAAGATTTTCACTCTACTTTCCCCATATCCATCAGAGGAATTGCTATCTATAAAATGTATTTCTTAAATAATAGGAATTGAAAGTCAAAATCACTCTTTGACCCATGGGCTGCAGAATGGATGTTGTGTAGCAGGTTTGAAAACAAGATTAATCTCCTCTAAATCTGCATCAGAACACTTGGGTGCCCAGGTGCATTGTGAGTGAATGGTAATATTTTAAAGGAGTCTTCCTTTTTTCTGAGCAGTAGGTCTCAACAGTATGCTTTAAAATTTAGAAAGCTATGCTGTAAACAGATGTGTAGTCATGTAGGCTTTGCTGTTCCATTTCTAAAGCATAGGCAAAGTATCTTTAGCATAATGCTTAAGGGGCTCTAGGATTTTGGAATAATAAATGTGCATTGGCTTTAACTCCAAGTCACAAGCTGTATGAGCCCCTAACAAGAGTCAAGTCAGCCTATCCTTTGAAGCTTTGAAACCAGGTGTTGACTTCTCTCTAGCTAGGAAAGTCCTAGATGATATCGTCTTCCAATACAGTATAGGGCTGTTGTGTCTACATTGAAAGCCTGTTGTTGGTGTAGCCAACTTCATCAATGACCTTACTAGATCTTCTGGATAGCTTGCTGCAGCTTCTCCATCAGCACTTGCTGCTTCGCCTTGCACTTTTATGATATGGAGGTGACTCCTCTCCTTAAATCTCATGAACCAACCTCTGCCAGCTTCAAACTTTTCTTCAGCAGCTCTCTCAGCCTTTACAGAATTGAAGAGAGTTATGGCCTTGCTCTGGATTAGGCTTTGGCTTAAGGGAGTGTTGTGGCCAGTATAATCTGTCCAGACCACTAGAACTTTATTCATCTCAGGAACTGACTGTTTCACTTTATTATCATTTGTGAGGTCACTGGAGTAGGACTTTTAATTTCCTTGAAGAACTTTTCTTTTGCATTCACAACTTGGCTAACTGTTTAGTATGAGAGTCTTATCTTTTGACCTATCTTGACTTTTGACATGGCTTCTTCATGAAGCTTAATCATTTGTAGCTTTTGACTTAAAGTGAGATAGGTGCAATTCTTCCTTTTACTTGAACAATTAAAAGCCATTGTAGGGTTATTAACTGGCCTAGTTTGAATATTGTTGTGTCTCAGGGAATAGGGAGGCCTGAGAGAGAGAGAGAAAGGGAGAGAGAGAGAGAGAAATGTCCTGTTGGTGGAATAGTCAGAACACCCACATCATTTATTGATTAGATTCAGTTTTATATTGGTGTGTTTTGTGGTGCTCTAAAACAATTGTAATGGTAACATTAAAGATCACTGATTACAGATCAACATAGTCTATAATAATACTATGAAAAAGTTATATAATAATGGAAAAATTTGAAATATTGTGAAAATTAACAAAAAGGAACACAGAGATGACAAAAAGTGAGTACATGCTGTTGGAAAAATGAACTTGACAGATTTGTTTGATGCAGGGTTGCCAAAAACCAATGTGTAAAAAACCCACAGTATCTACTAAGCACAATAAAGCAAAGTGCAGTCACATGAGATATGCCTGTACTAAAATATTGCCTTATTTATTTTGTTGGTCAAATTTTTCAGTTTTGCACCTGTGACTCTTTGACATACTTCCATTAATGTGGACTTAAAAAAAAAATACTTCCTTACTTTGTAGCACTGCAAATTGCTTCAGACTCAATATAATTAAGATCTTGGTTTCTGATAACATTCTCCAATAAAAGGTGCCAGGGCTTCTTGGAGAAATGGCTGATTCTAGGACATCTAACTATTTTGATACTTGTAATCCTTGAATATGGGTTATTTCTCCACTTATATAGATCTTTGATTTATTTCACCAGAGTTTTATGGTTTTTTATATATAGATTCTGTATATATTTTTATATCATTTATATTTATAATATTTCTTTTATTGTGTTGCTATTGAATGTGAATTGTGCTTTTAATTTCACATTCCAATTGTTCATGACTGGCATTTAGGAAAAGAATTAATTTTGTATATGCCTTGTATTCTATGGTTTGCTGTAATCACAAGTCATGCTCGGTACAATGACAAGTCAGTTAATGACAGGCCACATATATGACAATGATTCCATAAGATGATAATATCATGCTTTACTGTACTTTTTCTTTGTTCACATACAGAAATACTTACCATGTGTTATCATTGTCTATGGTATTCAGTCCAGTAACATGTGGTACAAGCTTGTAGACTAGGGGTGATAGGATGTACCATATAGCCTAGATGTGTAGTTGGCTGTACCATCTAAATTTGTGCAAATACACTCTATAATGTTTGCAAAGTAACACAATCATCAAATGATTTCTTTCTCAGAATACATCCCATCATTCAGCAATGCACAACTGTATTAGTTTCTGGAATTTTTTTGGTTGATTCTCTGAGATTTTTTACATTAAAAGATCATGGGATCTGTAAAAAGTTTTATTTTTTTCTTTATATATGTATACCTTTTGTTTTTCTTGTCTTGTCTTATTGCAACAGCTAAGACCTCCAGTATGAGATTGAGTAGGAGTGATAAGAGGGGGCATCATTCTGTGGTCCTTGAACTTATGGGGGAAAGCATCCAGGTACTTACCATTATGAATGATGTTGCCATAGGTCAGGTTTTGTGGATCTTTTTCAGAAGTCATGAAAGTCCCCTTCTATTCTTTGCTTACTGAGAATTTTTATCATTATGTGTGTTTAGTTTTGTAAATTTTTAATGCATAAATTGATTTGATCATACAATTTTTCTTATCTCGCCTGTTGAAGTGATGGATTACACTGATCGATTTTCAAGTGAATCTCACTTGGTGATGGTGTATAATTCTTTTCATACATTGTTTATTTTGATTTGTTAATATTTTGTTGTTTATGAGGGATATTGTTCTGTAGTTTTTCTTTCATGTAATGTCTTAATGTGATTTTTGTATTAAGGTAATGTTGTCCTTAGAAAATTAGATGCTTCCATCTTCTGTAAATATTTGCAGAGAATTGTTATTATTTCTTCCGTAAAAGTTTGTTCTAATTCACTAGTAAAGTCATCTGGCCTAGTGCTTCACTTTTTTGTTTTTTTGAGCATTGTTGACTATGATTAATTACTTTGGTAAATATATGTGTATTCAGATTATCTACTTCTCTTTGTGTGAGCTTTGGTAGTTTGTGTCTTTCGAGTAATTTGTTTATTTCATCTAAGTTATCATATTTAGGGATATGGGTTATTCATAATATTCCTTTTTAAAAAATCCTTTTGATGTCCATGGGATTAATAGAAATAACCTTTCTTTAATTTCTGATATTAGTCATTTGTGTGTTCTCTCTTTTCTTCTTGGCTAGCATGGAAAGAAGTTTATCAATTTTATTTAACTTTTAAAAGAAACAGTTTTTGGTGCCTTGGATTTTCTCCAGTATTTTGCTGTTACAATTTTATTTAATACGTGCTCTATTATTATTATTTTTCTTGTTTCGGATAAATTATTCTTCTTTCTGTACTTTCCTAAGCAAAAAGCTCAGGTAATTGATTTTAGATTATTATTATTTTCTATTAGATTTATGTAATGCTGCAAATTTCCCTCTAACTCGAACTCAACTTCATCTTACAAATTTAGAGCTAGGCCAAAATGTTTTAAATTTCTGTTGAAACTTTTTGACTCTTCTGTTATTTAGATGCTTTAGTCAACATATTTTAGCATTTTCCAGTTATGTTCCTGTTATTGATTTCTTGTTTAATTCCACTGTGGTCTGAGAACATACTTTGTATGACTTCTTGTCTTTCAAAAATTTAGGGTGTGTTTTATGGTGTGAAGTGTAATCTCTCTTGGCTGCTGTGTCATGTGAACTTGCAAAGAATATGTATTCTGCTGTTTTTGGATGAAGTGTTCTCTAAGTGTCAAGTACATCAACTATATTTTTAATGATTTTCTGCCTGCTTGATCTCTCAGTTACTGAAAAAGGGGTGTTGAAATCCCCTACCATAATTATAAAATTTTCAACTTTTTATCTGAGTTCTGTTTGTTTTTGCCTCACATATTTTGTTAAGTGTATATGCATTAAGGAGTATTATGGTTTGGAGATTTAATCCCTTTGCCATCATGTAATAATCTTTTTTGTCCCTGATAATTTTTCTTGTTCTGAAATCTTCTATGTCTGAAATTAACATAGTTACTATGCTTTCTTTTGATTAGTGTCAGTACAGTACATCTTTCTCCATCTCTTTACTTTTAACCTATGCACATTTTTATATTTAAAGTGGATAGGTTAATTTTCTGCAGTTGCCACAACAAAGTACAACAAATTCAGTGAACTAAAAATAACAGAAATGTATTTTCTCACAATTATGGTAGCTGGAATTCCAAAATCAAGAGGTCGACAGGACCATGCACCCTCCAAAAAGTCTAGGAAGTAATTCTTCCTTGCTTCATCCAGCTCTGGTGGCTCCCAACAATTTTTGGCTTGTAGATATATTTCTCCTTTTCTGCTTCTATTTTCACATGGACTTCTTTCTTGTTTGTCTTTGTGTGCCCTCATCTTGCAGACACCAGTCATTAGGGTTAGGGTCAACTCTATCTCAGTATAACCTCATTTTAAAGAACATATTTCCAAATAAGGCTGCATTCTGAGGTTCCAGGTGGATATGAATTTTCAGGGAACACTACTCAATCCACTGCAGTGTGTTTCTTATAGATAACATTTAGTTTGGGCTTTTCGTTATCTTCTTCTTCTTCTTCTTCTTCTATTTGAAAGCACATTCTTAATTTTTGAACTTTAATGGATGTATTTAGGCCATTCATATCTAAAATGTTTACTAATGTAGTTAAATTAACATTTACCATATGTGTACCTTTTTTCTTTTTATTGTCCTTCTTTTTGTTTTCATGTTCTCTTTTTCCTGTCTTTTCCAGTTTTAATTGAGCATTTTATATAATTAATTTGCTTTCCTCTTATAGCATATCAATTATACTTCTTTTTGTAATTTTGAATAGCTGCTCTAGGGTTTGCAATATGTATTTATAACTTATTTAGAATTTATTAAGAATAATAAAAATAAAATATTTTTATTTTACTTTATTTCTGACACTCATCCTTTCTTTTTGTAGACCAAAATTGTGACATTTATCTTTTAAAATTTCTTGTAAGACAGGTCTATTGATGATGAAGTCCTGTTTTTCTTTCTTTCTTTTTTTTTGAGAAAGTTCTTATATATCTTTCCCTTTTTTTGAGTCAGAGTCTCACTCTGGTGTCCATGCTGTAGTGCAGTGGTACCATCACAGGTCACCGTAGCCTTGACTACTTGGTCTCAGGAGAGCCTCTGGCTTTAGCTCCTGAGAAGCTGGAACTACTGGCACCTGCCACCATGCCTGGCTAATTTTTTTAAACATATTTTTGTAGATATGAGGTCTTTGTATGTTGCCCAGACTGGTTTCAAATGCCTGGGCTCAGGAAACACTCCCACCTTGGCCTCCCGAAGTGTTGGAATTACAGTGTGAGCCATTGTGCCAGCCTATACTTCACTTTTAAGGGATTCTAAGTTGGAGGGTTTTGTTTGTTTGTTTTTCTCCCAATATTTCAAATGTTTTTTCTTCACTCTCTTCTTGCTTGCTTTCTGATCTTATTCTTGTTCCACTCTAGGTAAGGTGATTTCTTTACCCAACTTGCCTCCTGCTTTATTCAACATTTCTTATCATCTCTGGTTTCCTACATTTTGAATGTGATATGCCTATTTATAGATTTTATTTGTGATCATTATTCTGCTTGGTGTTCTCTAACCTTCTCAGATCTATGGTTGTGTGTCTATCATTAATTTTGGAAAATTCATGGCCATTATTATTTCAAATATATCATCTCTGTTCTTGCTTTTTTTTCCTTCAAGTATTCCAATTACGCATATAATACACCTTTTTGTATTATTTCATAGTTCTTAAACGTTCTGTTATATGTTTGTGTTGTTTTCCACATTTTCTTCTCTTGCATTTCAGTTTGGGAACTTTTTTCTTTTTTTAAAGTTTTCAAATAAAATTTATTAAAGAAAGAAGGGAGAAACAAAAAAAGTAGACATGCCAGAACTGGTGGCATGGATGAGAGAAATGGCCTGGGATTTTTCTAATAACATATCTTTAAGCCCCCTAGTTCTTGCTTTGATTGTGTCTAGTCTACTGATGAGCTCACCAAAGGAATGCCTGATTTCTCATATTTCTTTTTTTTTTTTTTTTTGAGTTAGAGTCACACTCTGTCGCCCAGCATAGAGTGCAGTGGCAAGCTCACGGCCACCGCAGTTTCGACCTACTGGGCTCAGGCAATCCTTCCACCTCAGTCTTCCAAATAGCTGGAACTATAGCTGTGAGTCACCATGCCTGGCTAATTTTTTGATTTATTGTAGAGAAGAGGTCTTGCCAAGTTGCCCAGGCTGGTCTCAAACCCCTGGGCTCAGGCAATCCTCTCACCTCCACCTCCCAAAGTGCTAGGTTTGCAGGCTTGAGCCACGACACCCAGCAATTTCTCATATTTCCTTGTGATTCTTTCTTAAAGTCTCAATCTCTCTATTACACTACTCATCTAATGTTGCATGTTCTGTATTTTTCCATTAGAGTACTTTACATATTAATCATAGTGATTATAGATTTCCTATGTGATAATTCTAAAATCTGTGTACTACCTGAATATGGCTCGGGGTATCTGCTTTACCTCTTCAGATTCTGGTTTTTTCTTGCTTTTATAGTATGCTTTGCAATTTTTTTATTGAAAGTTGACCACGATATATTGAGCAATAGAAAATGAGATAAATAGGTTGTCCTAATCTGGCTAGGAGTTGGCTGTGGTTAATGTTTGCTAAAGCTGTTGATACCAAATGCTTCCATTTCCTCTAGTGTCTTTCTTTTTGTCTCCCATGTTGTCTTTTGGTTTCCTCCCCTGGCATATTGTTGAGTAGAATTTATGTTTTTCAGCTTTTTCAGCTGTAATCCACTATTATATTTGATCCCTGTTGATATATTAATAATGCGTGGGGAGGGAAAGTGTTCTACTATGGATAAATCTTGGTCTTTCAGTCAGTCTGTGTCCCTGGACTTGACCCTCATAAGTGTGTCATAGCTTTTGGTATTCCCCCTAACTGAGGCAGAATGGTTCCAGTGCACTGGCATTGGATAATTGCCTTCCCTCTGGGTCACATAAGAATCTGGTATTGTTTCTTGGAGTGTAGACTTTTGTTATGAATAACGCTCTTGGTATATTTCAAAATGGTAATTTTTCTCCTCCCTCTGCCAGAATCACAAGATAATATTTTTTGGACTCTTCTTCATGAGAACTTGGTGGTGCTTTTGGAAGCAAATCTATTAAAATATGGGATGCTCCTGGGAGGTTTTCACTCTTTTTTTTCTTTTTTAAATTAAAGATGTGGGGTACAATTCAAGGTTAGGTATACAAATGTTCATTATACAGGTACCCTTGTTGATGAGGTGTGCCCCCTCCCCCGGCAGTTTCCCACTACTGCCAATCCCACCCACCCCCCGGCAGTTTCCCACTACTGCCAATCCCTTTTTCATAGTATAATGATAATTGTTCAAGGTCCGCTTATGAGTGAGAACTAGTCTATGTTCAGCCTCCAGCAATTTGTCAAAATGACCATTTAAGCATTCCTACCACTTTATGACTTCAGAGGTTTCTGCTCCACGTAAGCTGAAATTTGGCTACGATTTTCTGTCTCAGTGGAGATTTTCTGTATCTGCCTGGTTTTCTAGATTTTGAGGAGAGCACCATGCCTTGTGACTTCAATTCTCTGATGTGTCAGAGGAAAGTTATTTTCAGTTTGTATAGCTGTTTTTCTTGTTATAAGGATAAAAGTAATGATTTCTAAACTCTTTACACGTTGCAACTGAAATTCAAAGCTGCCTTTTATTTTTGAAGTACTCTTTACCTAAGATGAACTAAAGGAAGGATATATTCATTCTTGGCTTGCTCATTCATTTGATTCAAATCCATACTATTTTTGTCTGATAACATTAGTAAATTATATAGTCTTAAAAATTTGGACTTTTTTCTTAATTTCTTATCAGTGATATTTGATCTATTTTAAAACATTGATCTATTATAGTTATAATTTATTTCTTCAAGAAATAACATTTGTGGAGAAAATTTACTCTGAAGGGCAAAAAAAATGGCTGAATAATTTTTAATAATTGGAGAGAATATTTGATCATCCAGTGAATAAGTTGGTCATATTTGCATGTGACAGAGTTAATTTTAGAACCTTCATTTGCTCACAGTTTGAGTACAGTAATGTGTGATAGAGCAGTCATTTTCCTTGTGAAAGATGTGGTCTGAAATACATTGAGAAATATATCCATCCCAAGGTTCAGAATGTTTCCTGGACACACTTTATGAACTAGGAAATGTTGAATAAGTCATTGTTTTTGAAGCATATTTTTGTGCTATTTTACTGATTTTTCCAATCATAGCTTATAAAATATTAGAATTAGAAAGGATCTCACAGCTTAATTTATCATTTTATAAAAGAGAAAACTAAAATAACAGTTTTCTTTGGCTAGTATGACTGAGTAGTATGCTTTGTATACATACTAACTACATTTTCTTTATTAACTCATCTCTTGATGGACACCTAGGTTGATTCTACATCTTGGGTACTGTGAATAGTGTTGCAATAAACATGGGGGTATGGATATCTCTTTAATATACGTGACTAACTCCCTCTTTAATTTAGAATTAGAATAAGGATTGGCACCCGCATTTCCTTTCTCTGAGTGTGGCGATGATGCCACTCCATGCAATGTGCTCTTAGGAGTTCACAGAGTAAAAAAGTCCTTCTTCCTATCACAAGTCAATGATCATTGAATTTGCCTGTGAAACTAGCAAGACCAACCAGAAGTAGTGAGGTATCTTCATTTTACAATGTTTCATAAATGATATCCAATAATATTTTTTGAACAAGTTTGTAAAGGGTGAAATTTTATTAGAATAAAATACGTTTAAACAAAACTATGCAAATAATGAAGACATATTCTATTCAGAATTTATATATTTTAATATCATCCTTAATATTACTATTACTTATAAGTGGGCCTAGTGGATTAAGCAAGAACTCACTTAAATAAAGCCCATCAATGATTGAAAGGTCAAAGTTTAGCTACATTTATACTGCCTCACAATTGGTCTTTTTATGGGCTAGCTGGTTGCCCAAAAGTTAATAAAGTTTAAATAATAGGGTATTAATTCATAATAGATTAATATTATTCATCATTAACATGAATCTAGATTTTAAAATTTCATTTTTATTTGACACTTAATAATCGTACATATTTGTGGGATATACAATGTTATTTCAATACATGCACAAATGGGTAATCATCAAATCAGAGTAATTTTCATATTCATAAGCTCAAACATATCATCTCTTTGTGTTGGGAATAGTCAAAAATACTCTTTTCTAGCTATTTGAAAATATGGAAGAAATTATTATTAACTATAGTCATCTTGCAGTGTGATAGAACAGTAGAACTTATTCACCCAGTCTAGCTGAAATTTTGTATCCATTAACTATCCCTTCCCTGTATCCCCTTACCCTCCTCTTTCTAGCCTCTAGAAATCATTATTTTACTCTCTACTTCTATGACATCAACTTGTTTTTTTAGCTCCCACAGGAATGAGATCATACAGTACTTTTTTTCTGTGGCTGAACTTATTTCACTTAGCATAATGTCAGCCAGGCCCATCCATGTTGCCTTTAATGACAGGATTTCATTCTTTTTTATGACTGAGTATTCCATTGTGTACATAGGTCACATTTTCTTTATACATTCATTTCTTGATGGACACCTAGGTTGATTCTATCTATATCTTGGCTATTGTGAATAGTGTTGCACTAAACATGGGAGTATGGATATTTCTTTATTATACTGATTTTCTTTCCTTTAGTTAAATCTCCATTATTGAGGTTGCTGGATAATCTGGTAGTTCTATTTTCTAGTTGTTTGAGAAACCACTATACTGTTTTCCACAGTGGCTGTACTACTTTGCATTCCTACTGACAGTGTATAAGAATTCCCCTTTTTCTGTGTCATCATTCTCATTTTTCTAATCAATATCTGTTATTTTTGTCTTTTTGTTAATAGCCATTCAGACTTGGATAAGGTGATATCTCAGTGTGGTTTTGGTTGGCATTTCCCTAATGATTAGTGATATCGAGCATTTTTTTCTCATATATTTGCTGGCCATTTGTATGACTTCTTTTCAGAGATGTCTAGTCAGATCATTTGTTCATTTTTAACTTAGATTATTTGTTTATTTGCTGTTGAGCTCTCTTTGAGTTCCTTGTATACTATGGATATTAATTCCTTGTTGGATGAATAGTTTGCAAATGTTTTGTCCCATTCTGCCAGTTGTCTTTACTCTGCTGATTGTTTCCTTTGCTATGCAGAAGTTTTTTAGTTTGACATAATCCCATTTGCCTATTTTTACTTTTGTTGCCTGTAGTTTTAAAGTCTTGCCCATAAAATCTTTGCCCAGATCAATGTCCTGAAATGTTTCCCCTAGGTTTTCTTCAAGCAGTTGTATATTTTGGGGGTTTTGCATTTAAGTCTTTAATTCAGTTTTATTTGATGTTTGTGTATGGTGAGAGACAGGAGTCTAATTTCAATCTTCTGCATATGGATATCCAGTTTCCCAACACCATTTATTGAAGAGACAGTTTTTTCCCCCATGCTCTTGACATCTTTGCCAAAAGCGAGTTGGCTATAAATGTTTGGAGTTATTTTGGGGTTCTCTATTCTGTTCCATTGGTGATGTGGCTGTTTTTAGGCCAGTACCATGCTGTTTAGATTATTATAGCCTTTTAGTAAATTTTGAAGTCAGAGTGTGATGCCTGTTATTTATGAAACAGAGCTAGATTTTACTTTAAGTGCATTGTGTCAAGGAAATTAATTCAGGATTTTTTTTTTTAAGGTTTTGGGTTTCCAGGACATTTGTAGTTTCAGGACAAAGATTATGACCGAGGGCATCAAACTTTAATTTAAAGAATGACTATATTTCAGAAACCAAAGGACAAAATGAGGAGCAAAGTAGGGTCATTCAAATGCAGTTTCTTTAGGATCCGACAAAAACTGCTTCTCATTGTCAAGGTCTGGTTCTGATAAAGAAGGGCCATTCACCAAGAATGGGGTAGAAGAGAGAGAAGGAGTGCCAACAGAAAAGGTACATGGAGCTATGAATATATATGTTTCACATTATTTTGTGTCTGACTCCTCTTTCATCAGATTCATAATTATTTTCTGGGTACAGATTCATTCTACAGCTCACAGAATTTTTACACATTATTCATCCACACATGAATTGACTTAATTGCTGATTTTGAAAATCTCACTTTAGAGATTCATTCATTTGGCTTTATGCAAATACCATTATTATTTATACATTAGCATGAATAATTATGGCATCTTGATTAAGACTGATTAAACTTTCCATTCACCAGGAAAAGTATGCTGGCATTCTGGATATATTATTTTCATTTTACATTGCCTTCCAAGTAGTGGCTGTAAAAAGCTAACTACCAGTTAGATGAGGTGTTTCTCAGAGTCCAATAGCCAATTTGATGGGAAGGTGAAGGGAAACAATAAACAAGGTAGAGATTCCACTGTTTGAGAAAGTTTACTAATTTGTTAAAAAGATAAGTTAATAAATCTTAAATACTTTTATCCTAAACATTTTAAAGCCTCCAGGCTATCTAATCACCTACAGAAATATTGCATATTTCTAGTTAAGGCAACGTCAAGTTATCCAATATAAAGAGAAGACTACTAAGGTAAGAGAATCACTTGAGCCCGGGAATTTGTGGCTACAGTGAGCTATGATCACATCACTACACTCCAACCTGGACAACAGGTGAGACTTCATCTCTAAAAAAATAATAAATAAACAAAAAACAAGCAAACAAATAAATAAATAAAAACCTGATGACTGGGTTCAGTTTGCAAAATACATGTAGGTCTCAAATATCTATATCGCTTTATTATTCATTATCTCTAATCTACTATGCAGCCTTCTCTTCAGATATCTTTTAATACTTTCACTATATATTATCAAAAAGTTGATTGGATATTGGATTCCATTAAAGTTTTGGCTTTTTTTATGAGAGTAAGATAGGAAAGAGGATTAAGGAACTTGAATATATATGTCAGGTTCAACCAGAGAAGCAGAACTACTAATGATGTGTATCACCATATGTATGATATGATACATACTAAATATATGTGATTGTGGGATCTGGATAATCAAATACAAAATTAACAGGGCAGACAATCTGGAAGGCAAGATCTTGGGCAAGCTGGAACCCAAAGGCACAAGCTGAAGCTGGTATCCATAGCAGACAAGAAAATAAGATGTAACCAGATAAAACTCCATGAGCATGGTCTGAAGCTGTTATCCACAGGCAAAATCTCTTCTATACTTTGTAGAAAGTCTCAGTCAGGCTTAGAAGACCTTCCAACTGATTCAGTCAGGTCCACTTGTATTACCCAGGATAATACACTTTACTTAAAGTTAACTGATTAGGGACTTTAATTACATTTGTAAAATTTATTTTTAGTCACACCCAAGTTAGTGCCTAACTGAATAACTAGAAACTATAGTCTAGACAAATTGACATATCACTAAAGTCATCTCAGGATTAATCATAGTGATGAGCCATCCTTCCGTGGGTCACCTCTGAGGACATGAAGATTTGTTTCCAACATCTTTAACTCATTCTCTTTGCTGGACACTTTTCCTCCTGACATCTCATTATTATCAAATCCAGTATTTAAAAATAAGCATCTCTTTTGCTTCATAGTAATCTCTTATCTCTTATGCACCGTGATCATGTAGTTGTTATTTTCTTCTTCCTAAAATTTCCCCTTTATTTCATATATAATCTTCATTATTAGGTAACCACCTAAGATCAGCTGCCATGTGAATCTGTGCAGCCTGTGAAATACCCAAACTAGTCACCACAGACACAGCATTTTCTCTGAATAACTGATCATCAACTCTTGCCACCAGAAAACAAACATATAGAATATTAACTGGCCAAATTGATAGCCTGGGATTGATCATAAACTTTGTTTTATTCCAATACCCTTTCTCACAGTCAATCAATCATCAAATTCTCTTGGATTTACTCATGGTTTTTAAATTTTTTTATTTTCCTGTTTTCACTTACTGCCGAATCATGCTGTGAAAGAACAAATGAAGATTTTTCAAGATTCACAACAATGTGGGCACTATAGAGAGAACAAAAAGACAGATGTATCATTCAAAAAGTACAATAATGGAATAGATTTGTATGAGCAAAAGAATAATCTAAGTGCTAAAGTAGAATGGTTACATAGACATCATGATACACTGCAAAGTAAGGCTTGTAAAAACATATGCATACATTATCTTGTAAATCAGTCTGTAACGGCTGTTTTCTGTTAGTGTTATTTGAAATTATTAAATAGAAGCACTTTTAGTGCACTGCATTCCTTATGTGAACTCTTTAAAATCATGCTTTCTCACAACAGCGACTCATTATTGATGGTGGTGAAAACATTACAAACAAACGTAAGTCAAAATCTTGAGTTAAGCAAATTTACCTGCCCTTAGCCTTTTCTGTTGATGAACTTTTATATGCCTCCATGTTTAGTTTTATTTTCTAATGAAATGTTCATTAATAACATACTAGTCATATTAAAATTTTAATGAATATCAAACTAGAGAAAAGATTCTCTAAAAATTTATGTTCATATTTTTTCTGATGCTCAAGGAACGTTTCTTCTTAAATATATATTATATAAAATAACCCTATTTAAGTTAGAAAAGGTGATAAGATAAATCTTATTTGAGGCAACAGAAGTGCAGAAATGGAAAGATTATTCAACATTTGCAAAGGACCTTTCCTGTGCCAGGCACTCTACTAGATTATCTCCTATAAATGACATTTAATTTTTACAAAGCCCTGTGAAATTGATATTACTACATGCCCAATTTACAAGTGAAGAAAACTAATTATGCAAATTGGATAGATTGATTTTACATCTTGTTTTTTTCCGGTGACTACTGCGGCATGTGAAACTACCCTAATTTCAGAGCTTAAAGCAACAATGATTTCTTAGTATATGAATTCAGAGATTCTGTGGCTTTGGAATTTAAAAAGACTCAGCTTCACTGTACAGCTGAGAAAAGAGACTCTATGGTTAAATACTATATATATGCAATAACAATGGGTAGAAGTAGAATTTGAAACAAGTTTTATAGGTACAAAACTCACACCCTTTCTACTAACCACACTTTTTACTGACAATAAAATTGCAATTACTCTCTGACAAGTATCTCTGACTATCATCTATGCCAGCAATAGTTTTATTAAATTCAACAACAATATAATAGAATATCATATCTACAAGGTGTTTTCATTCCAGGGTTAAAGAAAGATAGAAATGAGCAGAGATGAATCAGTCAGATATCTGGTGTTAAAGATGAAAAGAAAGTAGCAAAAAGAGATTAGGAGAATCAGATGGAAAGGACACAATGAAGACAAATTTAGTAACAAGTATGATTCATTGAGCTTCAAAAAACAGCAGAATAGGTCCATGAGTTTCTGTAAGAATGAAGTTGAAATAGCAACTTAAGGCAAGGATTCTGCATTGGCATTAAAATAGCTGAAGTTGTTAAGAAGTGGTGGCCATGTAAATGAAAGATCTCCCCCTTGAGAACGACGAATAAAATATGTTTAGTGTTGCCTAGGAAACACACATTCCCAAATTACTGTCTGGATCTGGAATCTTCATTAGAGCATGATGACAGCAGATACAGATAAATACATCTTATTTGGTTAGAGAATACTGTAAGTTATGCAGATTAAAAAGTACAAATTTTGGATATTTGCAACGTGTGCTTTTACACATGAACTACTATGCATAAACTACTTTGCAATTACCTTTCTATTGTAAACAATTAGAAAACTAGAAAAAATATATGGAATAATTATTTTGAAACATTGGATGATGCTGAACAAGATTGTCATCAAAATTGTAGAGAAACAAACCAGATGAACCTTTTGATCATCCCAGAATACTGCCTGGAGGTATTTTCAGGTGGCAGACCAGAGATGGGAACTCAAACAGAGCTTAGCAATATTACTTAAGAAGTGAGAGGCTGAGGTGGCTATACATTTTGGAGAAGAATGCCAAACAGGAAGACTCCATACAGACAGTTCCAGAAATCTGTAGATGGTTTTCAAGAATTTTGGACTGAATACTGCTCTTCACTTACATGGGGTGAACTGTCAGAGGCTATGCCAAGAAACACCAGGGAGCCATAGCCAATAATTACTGTAGTTTCTAGAAGGCATTTATTTCACTCTGAGGTATTTACTCAAAATATTAAGAAATATATATCTACAAAAACACTCATAAATGAATGTTCATAACAACAATATTTGTAGTAGCTAAAAATTGGAAATAAATCAATTGTTCATCAGCAGGTAAATAGATAAACTGTGGAATATTCACACAATGGATTATTAATGAGCAATACAAATGATCAAATGATTGGTATACCTGACATAACCAATAAACCTCAAAATAGTTTTGGTAAATAAATAATATAGACAATAAATAACAAATACTTAGTGTTTCCACTTTTGTAAAATTATAGAAAGTTCAATTAATCTATACTGGTGGCAAGCAAATCAGTGGATGTCTAGAGAGTGGAAAGGGAGGAACTGATTACAAAGGAAATGTTACTTTTGGGAGTGATGAGCATATTCATTATCTTGCTTGTAGTGATGGTTTCACACTCTCACACACATATATGTGTGTGTGTATATATATATGTATACATATGCCTAAACTCACTAAATTTTCCACTTTAAATAAGTGCAGATTGATGTACATCAATTATACTTCACTAAATTTATAAAGAAAAGAAAATAAGAAAATTTGGATTGAGATCTCGATATTGGCTAGGTATAATTCAAGCCAAAGGCACTTACATTGACAAAAAGGGACATACTTACTTCTGAAACTAAAAACCAGAAATCATAATGAACATATGACAATTATAAATATGTATGCACCAAATATAACAGCACTCTCCTGTTAAAGTAGAAACTACAGGAGAGCCAGGTATGATGGCTCACACCTGTAATCTCAGCACTTTGGGAGGACAAGGAGGGAGGATTACTTCAACAGGAATTCAAGACTAGCCTGGGTAACATAGCGAGTCTGTGTACATTAAAAGAAAAAAAGAATGAAGAAGAGGAGGAAGAAGAGGAGGAGGAGGAAGAGGAAGAGGAAGAAAGAGGAGGACGAGAGAAGAAAGAAAGAAATAAGAAAGGAAAAGAGAGAAACTACAAAAGATCAATTAGAAATAGAAACATGTTAAGAAATAAATATTAATACATTACTCTCAATGCAAACACAATAATTGGACAAAAGAAATAAGGCAATAGAAGAGCTATATAGCACAATCAAGAAGGTATGAGTTATGAGTTTGAGACTCTGAATTGGGAAAATACTTTCTTTTCAAGTACACATAGAGCATTTTACTGGTCCAGTGGAATTTTCTATGGGGACAACTATGAATGGTAAACATACAATGCTAACTGTAGTTGGGGGACTGATAAAGCTTCCCAAGTAAGGTTTTCTTTGTAGGGAATCCTTGCATCTGTTATACTTTGTTAATGCAAGGATCAAATATAACATCACTAATAAGGTAGCAAACTAGCACCATTTATGTTTCCTGTTACGATGGAATGAAATGTACAAAAATTTGCCTAACTTGTATTCTAGAAGGAAAAATGGTTAAGTTTAATATAAGCACAAAGAAATAATCATATAATATTCAAATGATGAAATAATATAATGGAATATTGACTTGGGCGCTTCAAAAATACAAATATTATGAAAATGCAACAGAGAGACCACATTTCATTACAGATTTTTTAAAAACTAAAGAGATGTGATAACAAATCACATGTAGAAGATTAAAACAAGACCCCTACCTATCACCATACACAAAATCACCACTACATGGATCCAAGACCTAAATGTAAAACCTCAAACTATAAGAACCTTAGAAAATGCAGGAGATGCCTTTATGGAAATTGGAACTGGCAACCAATTCCTGATCAAAACCCCAAGTGCCCATTCCATAAGAGATAAAATAGGCAAGTGGGACCTCATCAAACTGAAAAGCTTCTGCAAAGCAAAAGAAACCATCAAGAGAGTGGGAAGACAGCCCACAGAATGGGAAAAAGTATTTGCCAACTGCGTATCTGACAAAGGCCTAAAATCCAGGATCTACAAGGAACTCAAACATGCCAAAATGAAAAAAAAACAGTCCCATTAAAAAGTGGGCAAAAGACACGAATAGGCACTTCTCAGAAGATATACAGGCAGCCAACAAACACATGAAAAAGTGCTCAGCCTCACTCATCATCAGAGAAATACAAATCAAAACCACACTGAGATACCACCTAACCCCAGTAAGAATGCTCATCGTTAATAAAACAAACAACAACAGATGCTGGCAAGGATGCAGAGAAAAAGAAATGCTTCCACACTGCAGGTGGGACTTGAAACTAGTGCAACCTCTTTGGGAAACAGTGTGGTGATTTCTAAAAAAACTAGACATGCACCTTGCATATGACCCAGCAATCCCCCTATTGGGAATATACTCAGAAGAACTCAAATCATTCTACAAAAAACATACCTGCATACGCATGCTTACTACAGCATTATTCACAACAACAAAAACATGGAACCAGCCACACTGCCCATCAAAATTGGACTGGATAAAAAAAATGTGATACATATACACAATGGAATATGTGCAGCCATAAAGAAGGAAAAACATATGAACTTTGCAGCAACTTAGATTGATTTAGAGTCAATAATCCTCAGTGATCTATCACAGAAGAAAAGGACAGAGTTCCATGTGTTCTCACTCATAAGTGGACCCTGAACATTTAGCATAATATTATAAGAGAAGGATTGGCCGTAACGAGATACTGCCAGGGACAGGGGTTGGGGGGTGGGACACATAACGTCAATAAGGTTACCTGATCTCAAACCAGGTGAAGTGGGGACCAAAAGGAGGCCCGAACTTTACCTGTTCGGTTACCACTCGTATACCTAATCCTGAATTGTACCCCCACATCTTTAAAATAAAATAATAAAAAAAATCCACATCTTGGATTTTTTTTTCTTTTGCTGTTGCATTGTTTGAGTTTCCTGCATATTCTGTTTATTAATCTATGGTTGCTGTTTGTGTATAGGAATACTACTAATCTTTGTATGTTGATTTTGTATCTTGCAAATTTACTGAGCTTATTTATCAGATCTAAGAGTTTTTTGATGGAGTCTTTGGGGTATTCTGTACATAAGATCATGCCACCTGCAAACAGAGACAATTTTACTTCTTTCTTTCCAATTTGGATGCTCTTTCTTTCTTTGTGCTCTGGCTAGGACCTCACTATTATGTTAAATAAAAGTGGTGAAAATGGACATCCTTGCCTCGTTCCAGTTCTTTGAGGAAAAGCTCGCAGCTTTTCCCCATTTCGTGTGATGGTGGCTTTGGGATTGTCGTGTCTGTCTTTCATTGTGCTTGGTTACAGTTGTTCTATACCTAGTTGGTTGGGGATTTTTATTATGAAGGGATGTTGAATTTATCAAATGTTTTTTCTGCATCTCTTGAGATAATTTTATGGTTTTTGTTTTTTACTCTGTTTATGTGATTCGTGTATGTTGAACCATGCCTGCATTCTTAGGATAAATTTAACCTGATTGAGATGAATTTTTGTTGTTGTTGAGTGGAGGTCTCACTCTGTTGCCCAGACTGGAGTGCAGTGGCACATAATCACAGCTCACTGCAGCCTCGACCACCTGGGCTCAGGTAATCCTTCCACCTCAGCGTCCTGAGTAGCTGGAACTACAGTAATGCACCACTATGCCCAGCTAAATTTTTGCTTTTTTTTAGATATGGGGTCTTGCTATGCTGCCCAGGCTGGTCTTGAACTCCTGGGCTAAAACAACTCTCCTGCCTCAACCTCTCAAAGTGCTGATATTACAGGCATGAGCCGCCATGCCTGGCCTTGAATATTCTATCTAATATGCTGCTGGATTTGGCTTGCTAGTATTTTCTTGATAATTTTTGCATGTTTCTTCATCAGAGATAATGGCCTGTCATTTTCCTTCTTTTTTTTTTTCTTTTCTTTTTTTGTACTCTTGTCTGGTTTTGGTATTAAGGTAATGCTAGCTATCCTCATAGAACAAGTTGAGAAGGATGTCCTTCTTTTTGATATTTTGGAATCGTTTGAGAAGAACTGGAATTAATTCTCCTTTAAATGTTTAGTAGAATTCTACCATGAAGCCATCAGGTCCTGGGCCTTTCTTTGATGAGAGGCATTCAAGTGCTGATTGTATTTCATTACTTGTAATTGGTCTATTCAGAGTTTCTATTTCTTGGTTCATTCTCCATAGGTTGTATGTGTCCAGGAATGTATTCATTTTTATTAGGTTTTCCCATTTTTTTTTTGGCTTACAGTTGTCCGTTATAGACTTTGGCTCCAGAGCCCATGCTTCTGGTGGCAGTGTTTGCTTCCAATGGTCTGGCTTTAAATTTCAGAAGTCAGATGGGCTGGTCCTGTCCCACCCACTGCCCCCCAAGGTGATTCAGGGTGGCCTGTGATAGTAATGAAGGGAGAACCTGGAGGTGAAATCATGGGGTGAGCCCTTCTGCCACAGTCTTGTGAGCGTGCGTGTCACACAGTGGGAGCTCAGTTGGCATCTGTCTGCCTGGCTGCCTGGGCAGCACCAGGGGGCCCAGAAGAGGACAGAGGGCTCCTTGGAGGCAGGGAGAGGCGTCCCAGAGAGGATCGGTTGAGAGGGGCAGACACAGAGGTGGCAGGAGGGAACTAAGAATTCTGGGAGACCGCCAGGGTAGAATCCCTCGGCAGCCCCTCCTTTCCTGTGTTCTGGCCTGGCCGGGGCCCCTGTCCTGTGGCCACTGAGCCCAGGCAAAAGGATCTACCTTTCTGGGTTCTGCTCCATGACTCACGGCCTCAATCTCACTCTTAAATTCATCCTTAGCCCTGGTCCCTCCTCTGCTCAAACACCTCCCATGGGCCTTTACTGCCCAGAGGGTGGAGCCCAAACTTGGACTCTCAGAGAACGCGTGCTTGTCCTAGATGCCTGGCGACCAGCCAGAGAGGCAGTCGAGGTCTGGAACTCAGAGACACCACCCCGCTCCCAGCCACCCATGCCCACTCTCTGAATCCTCACAGCTCTCAGTGAGGTCCAGGCAGAGCTGACCACACAATTTTATTCCTGAAGATATGCAAAGACAGGGGCAGGGGTCAAAGAGTCACCGAGGGCCTGAGTTCAGGGGCTCCAGCTGCAGCCAAAGCCCGCCCTCGGCACGCAGAATCAGCTCGGGCTTCCGACGGGGCTCCGCGGCGTCAGGCAGGATGCAGAAGCGCAGCAGCGTGAGTGCCAGGACCACCTTCATCTCAGCCATGGCGAACGACTGCCCGATGCAGTTCCTGGGGACGGACGTGGGAACTCTGACTGCACTCAGGACACACAGGCTGGCCCCATCATGCCTGGAACCTGGTTCGGGGTCTGCTGAGCCCACCCAGATCAGCTTGAGGGTGGGATGGTGGGGAGGTCTGGGACCCCCGAGGGGGCTTGCCTATCCCAGGAGCCGAGAGCAAGCTTTCGTCCCCAACTTGCAGCAGAAAACTGGGAGAGGGCCTCTGCGCACGCTGTGGGCCCCACTGTCCCTGCCCACTCCCGCTCTGCGGTCCTTTGCCCATAACCTCTTGAGGTGGGGTCAGCTGTGACGCTCACCACCTGCAGATCCTCTTCTCTTGCCTTTCCCCACTCCGATGACCAGACACCCCACACTCCCCACCCTCATCACCACTTCAGACACATGCCGCCCTCACCTGGGCCCTGCTGAGAAGGGAATAAAAGCCAGAGGCGACATTTCCTTGGTGTCTTCCGGGTCAAAGCGGAAGGGGTCATAGACCTGGAGGCGAGACAGAGGCAGGCTTGCTGGGTGGGGTCTCCCAGGCCCATCAGCCTTGGAGAGACAGTAGTGTGTGTGGCAGGGGAAGGTGATCAGACTTCCCCCGGCCAAGACCCTGCAGCCTCTTCCGGGACCCCCGGAATGAGCAAGCTTGGGGGGTGGACCGCACCTCAGGGTCCGGCCACACTTCTGGGTTGTGATGAACCCCCAGAATGGAGATGAGGCAGGTAACACCTGTGAGAGAGAAGGGGCACTCAGGGCCAGCCCGCTACCCGCAGGGCCACTCTTCCAGCCCAGAGGCCTCCTCCCCTCGACAGGGTGGGTACCTCGAGGGATGACGCGGCCATCGGGAAGCGTAAGGTCCTGGGTGCAGCAGCGGGAGACGACCGGGACGGGGGGGTGCAGCCGCAGGCTCTCCTTGAGGCACATGGTCAGGAAGGGCAGCTGGGCCAGGTCCTCCCTAGGAGACCCCGTAGTGACCCAGGAGCGAAAGAAGACTCCACCAGCCTCTCCGTGCCCAGGGAGACCCCTTCTCCCGATAACACAGTGAACTCCAGATGGGTCCGATATTTGAGAGGCAGAAAAGCAGGAAAAAATCAGAAAAGCAGAGGATTCGAAAAGTCCCAGACAGAATTAAGACCAGTATTTAAAAAAGCTTCTCTAAGAAAAACTCAACATCTATGAGCCAACTGCAAAAAAGATGACACGTTTGTGTAAAAGGCAGCATGGGAGTGCTTGCTGGATGAAGCCCGGAGGGATGACGCAGGTGCCCTGGACAAGAGATGGATGACTCTGACCCCTCGGTGTCCTTAACGAGTCCCTGGACTGGGCCGTAGGAAAGGAATTAGAGCGCAGAAGAGCAAACATCCAGGGAGTGAAGATGGTCAAAACGTTATATTTCAGGAATAGAAGAAGGGAACGGAGGGAACACTTACTCACTGAGCCCTTGCTAAGTGCCATCAAGTCTTGTCACCAGTTATCTCAGCAGCCCCAATCTTCCTGTCCTAAAAGCCTGCAATCTTTCCCCTGTTAACCAGGCTGAGTACTAGGCCCCACCTCTGGTCTGTGTTCCTCTTCCCACCAAGCGATGGGGGGCAGAACGGACAAAAACAGCTTCCCCCTCACCACCTGGGGAGCAGAGCCGTAAGATGGCGCAAGAGGCCCTGCACTCACCATTCAATCTCCATCGTCTCCCGGTCCTTTACCAGCTTCCGCACCTCTTGCCGGCAGCGCTCCTGGTGTTCTGGGTGCCTTGCGAGGTGGTACAGGACCCAGGAGAGGCCACTGGCCGTGGTGTCATGGCCTGAGGAGCAGCGGGCAGGTCTGAGTCTCGGGGCTGCGGCATGCCAGAGGGTGGACAGCACCCACACACTGAGGCCCCCACGGAGGATGGGGGAGGAGGAGGAAGGGCAGAATGGAGTGGCCGAGGGTCTGCCTACCACGTCCTTGGGATGGAAAGACCGCTGCCCACACTGCAGTTGGCACCGGGATCCTCACCCTCAAACATGAAGGTGTCAGCTTCTGCTCTTATGTCCTCATCTGACAACTCTTTCCCGTCTTCATCCTGGAGAGAAGGCATGGCCCCTCAGATCACACGAGTTCTGAGGCGCCCGAGTCCAACCTGAGACAGTCTCTGCTGACCTGTGGCCTGTCCAGAAACCCAACCCCCCCCACGCCCTCCTAGATCTCTTGGGGTCACCTTTGCTATGGACCTAACCCTCGGGCTTTCTCCCTGAACTCCTTGCCTCTTATTTGGTCCCTGGTGGGCGGGATCTGCGGTCCTTGGATATGTTGGTGTTTCCACATCATGAGGACTGTCAGAGGCAAAGTTACTGGCAACCTGGGCTACAGGCTGTTTAAATCCAGTTTGCCTTGAAGGTAAGAAGTTAAGCGTTGCTCCAAAGATATCTGCTCATACTCCAGGACGGTAAATGCAGAGAATCTTACCTGTTGCCCCTGAAGGCACCTGAGTTGTAAACCAACAGACGTTGCCACCTCACTGGAGAGGAGCAGTTTATACTCCACAGTGAAATATGCACATATGCACGCCTGTGCATTCTCTCTCTCTCTCTCTCTCTCTCTCTCTCTCTCTCTCAACACCTCCCCGCCACACACACAAAGGAAGAGGGGGAAGGTGTTCTAGCTGTTTTATGTAAGTTTCAAGACCCACAGTGTGGGGGCTCCTCCCCTGTGGTGCCAATTATGGTGCACTTGCAGATAAAAGCACGGCGTTGCCCGGGAGGAATATGGGAACTGAGTCCTGCACTGCGACCCTAGGCCGGCTGCCGCTGCTGCTGGGAATCATGAGCAGGCTGTTCTGATTCAGGGCCTGGGAGCAGAGGGACCGTCTCAGGCAAACTGTGCAGACACATTCAAGGAGCAGGGACAAAATAGGAGGCAAGGAATTCGGGGAGGAAGCCCGTAGGGTGAGGTCTATAGCAAAGGTGACCCCAAGAGACCTCGGAGAGCAGGGTGGGTTTGGGTTTCTGGAGAGGCCACCGGTCATAGATGTGTGTGTGTGTGTGTGTGTGTGTATACACACACACACATATAAATATGGGGCAGAATAACGTACTAACTCGCAACTGGAGTAAAATCTATCTCAGGTTCCTCACCGTTTCAAAGTTAACCACATTCCAGAGCCACCTCTAAAGCCTATCTTTCATCCATCCCTCCCTTTCTCAAGCACCTCCCAGGAATCCCCAGTGCCCTCTGGATCAAGTCCAAGTTGTTCGATCTCATGTTTAAAATCCAGCTCCATTCTGCCTCTTGAATCCAGGCCTCAGAGAAGCCCACCTTGCTCAGCAGGAGCACATCAATGAAGTCCAGAGTCTTGGACTTGGCTTTGGCCTTGAGGAAGTCATCAATGCCGTGAGCGGGGAGGGTCCGACGCCGCTCCTGGATGACGGCGTCTGTGAAGTCGTGTACCAGGCGGCAGGCCTTGCGGAAGCGCCACCCGTCAGGGGTGAGGTGGTACAGGCAGTCCACATGCAGGAGGACCTGCTGGTTCCTTCTTGCGACATAGGTGCTGAGCTCCAGGATGGCGGCGATGTAGTCACTGGGCTTCCTGCAGGATGAGGGATGGCTGAAGGAGACGACTTAACACACCTGAAGCCCAAGGAGCACCTCCCGCCAACCCACAGGAGCAACTCCTGCCTCACCTCAGGAACCCGCATATCCAGAAACAGACCACCCAGCAGATACATGGTGAGGATCGGCCATGAGACGACTCTCCAAACTCTCTTTCCTGGCATCCCATCCCTGTGAGCGGCCAACATGCCCCCAGGCACCCCAGCATGACTGGCACATCACGCCCATCTCCTTTCTCTCCCACCAGCGTTCAGTCCTGCCCCAAACCGCCCACGCAACTCAGACCTCGTCCTCTTCCGACTTGTCCAAGGCCCAGCCCCCACTGCCTTCTTGGTCACTGTCAGTTCTACCTGGTGTCTATCTGACAGGCCCGTCATCGGCTCAGTTACCTTTCATTGCTCTCTGGAAAGATCATGGTGACGTTGCTGTCAATGTGCTTGCTTTCGGAGTCATTAAGATGTCGTCCCTGTAGACCCCTACGACTTCATTTCTGCCATGTGGCGTGCGCTCTGCTCTTCCTAGCCTCCCTGCCTTTACTCAAGAATTTTTTCCTGCCTGAGGGGACCACTTGTTTTCTCTCCCCTTCCCTGTCCTTAAAGCCCAGCTATGACTCAACTCCTCCAGGGAGGCTCTTCCGGTTTCCTGGGTCAGTCCTCTTTCCCCTACCCACTACCTTGGGCTCACGGCACGTGTTCTGAGGCCCAGGCAAGGACTCACTCTTGGCAGTTGCTGTCGAAGCTGAAGACGCATTTCTGCAGAGTGTCCAAGGTCATGAGGCTGATGTGCTCAAACATGTCCAGACGGGGGCTGCCCTCGGAGGCCAGGCGCTGCCACTTGGCCTGGCCAGAGGAAGGGACAGAGCTGGGGATGGGCCCTGGCCTGCTGGAGCCCCTTCCCGCCCCACACACCAGGACGGACTCCCCCAAAGCCACCCTCTGGTCTTTTGCCCCAGGCGCTCATCCCCAGGGAGGACCAAGCTTGGTGGGAACAGAAGCTGCTACTCTTAGGAAACGAAGGCCTCGTGGATGGAAGTCAGGAGACCTGGGTTCAAGTCCTGGATTTGCCTCCCAGGGTCTGTGTGCCCTGGGTCAACTCATCGGCCTCCCCTGGGCTCCACCTGCCAAAGCTCAGTCGCAGTTATGTTTACCTGCTTTGGTGCCAAATTGTCAAGTTAGAACCCTGCTATACCACCTCTAGCTAATTTACTAGCAGGATGAACTTGAGTCACCTCTCTGACTTCTCTGGCCCTTGGTTTCATCTGTAACGGAAAAGAATAACCTCTACCTCACACCGCTGTTCAAATGAAGGCACACAATATATATTCACATCACAGAATTGACACACGGCATTGTTTCGGGCATATGGTGAGTGCTCAAGAAATGTCAGATTTCCACATTTTCATGGCTGCAAACTGATTTCAAAAATATTCCTGCGTTGGGGGTGCAGTCCTCCGTGGGCCCTGAGAACCCCTTCTGGGCCTGCCAAGAATGTAAGACCCTGATGTTCTAAACTTGGGTGAGTCCTCAGACTTGTGTTTGCAGAGAACAACTGTGATAGACAAGGTAATCGCTGCCCTGGACACACATCAGGCTTCCCTCTGCTTGCTGAAAAAGCAGACTGCCTAAGCCTAAGACTTCTCCTCGGCAGTGCAGCATACTCCATCAGCAGGCAACTGTAGACGCCACCCAAGTCACCCTCAGGGGCCTTGGGTGGCTTGGAGAAAGAATGTAAACCCACAAGAAGCACACGCTGCTTGCAATGCCGTGACTGATCACCTGCCCTTTGTCTCTGACCCAGGAGTCTTGGGTCTTCTGGGAGCATCCGTGAAACAGTAGCAAGCTAGCTTATCGGCTTTCAAGTCAGAAAAGTATAGTAAGCACTTCACAAAACCCTTACCCACAATCCCTCACTTCTTCCTGTATCCATACTCTTTGCACTGTGACTTTTTCAGCAACTTCCATTAAGACCTGGGGCCCCTTTGGCCCCCCTGTGATTCTCTGCTGGAATTTTTACTTTCTTTGGCCAATACATTGTGGAGAAAATGAGGGGGAATGAATTCAGATACACCTAGGCCCCATGAGTCACTACAGCCTCCACAGAACCCTGTCTCTGTGTGTGAACCACCTTGAGGAAATCTTCTGGAGGGAGAAAATCACAGGGAGGAAAGTCCAAACATCCCGGCTGAGGCCATCCAAGATCAGCCTGAAGCCGGCCAAGCCCCAAATACGTGCGAGAACTGAGCCAAGGTCAGCAAAGCTGCCTACTTGACCCACAGCAGCTCATCCGCCGTGAGTGATCTATTCCGTGTCAAGGAGAGCTAGTCACCTGTCCCAGAGGCTTGTTAGCAATCACTAGCAATCACAAACCCTCATTGCTCTTTGACGTGGCTTGTTACTCAGCAATAGCAGTGTGGTGCTATCTTTACTCTCGAGAGTTTGCAGGGCTTCTGTGAGAGAAATAAAGAAACTGACACCTTCTGAGCACTTACTATGTGGTTCCATCACATCCTCTTATCACAAGTAGGGATTATGATCACCATTTTTACAGCCGAGGAAACCAAGCTCAGAGAGGAAGTGCCGTTTCTCTGACCCCTCACACTGCCAAAATTCCAAACCAGTATGCCTGTGCTCCCTCTGTCCCGTGTCTCCTATATGGATCTGGGACATGGGACAAAGCCCTGCATGTCCTGATACGGCCACAGGATATGTGACACGCCCTACCCCCCTCGTGACATAATATGCTCTAAAAGGGACCCGAGATGATCTGACATGACCTCAGTGAACCTGACAGAGGGGCCCCAGATAGGACTTAAGTATGATCATGTCCACGTCCCGTTGGGACCCTGACTCCAAGAGACTCACGTGCATGATGTCCACACTCTTGTTGAAGATCTGCACGTAGGGCTTCAGGATGTTGAAATGGAAGGCGGGCGTGAGCATTCGACGGTGGCGGCTCCACTTGTCGCCAGCACTCACCAGGAGCCCGTCCCCTAGCAGGGCAGCCACGGGCAGTGGGCATGGGCAGCACCTTCCCCTGGCCTCAAAAGACCCCCCCCATCATCCCAGCCCTTTGGGGGTGGAGGTGAGAGGATTGCCTGAGCCCAGAGGTTTGAGACCAGCCTGGGCAACTTGGCAAGACCTTGTCTCTACAATAAATCAAAAAATTAGTCGGGCGTGCTGGTGTGTGCCAGTAGTTCTGGCTACTTAGAAGGATTGCCGGAGCCCAGCAGGTCCAGGCTGCGGGGCCATGAGCGTGCCACTGACCTCCAGCCTGGGCCACAGAGTGAGGCTCCAACTCAGAAAAAAGAGATTGTCCCAACCCCCCTTCACCTGCAGTTGCTCACCCAGCCAGGGCTTCAGGAATCTATAGAAGGTCACGTCCTTGGGTGCAACGGCAGCTGACACAAATGACAACATCAGGGCCCATGGAGAGGGGCAGGAGAAGGACACTGGGTGTGGGCTGGAGGATCCCAGCACTTCCTCCCACCCAAGCCCAGCCAAGCAGGAAGGGCGCGAAGAGCAGAGCAAGAAGGGAGGCGGGACAGGTGAGGGGAGACCAGACCAGGCTGCAGCCGCACAGGAGAGCAACGACACACCCTGATGTGGCACAGCGCACCCCTCGAATGGCCCCTCCGTTGTCCAACGTGTTCTGCAACCCCTGCGCACAGCCCAACACTCTCCCAAATGTGCCCTTATGGGGCAAAAGACACTCTGTCTTCCCCAGCACCCATGGCATCTTCGGACATGGATTTAGGACATGAGACACGGTCCTGACATGTGTTAACATGTCCTGACATGACCACAAGACATGCGAAACGATCCAGCATGACCTAATGTGCTCTGACCTGGACCTGAGATGACCTGACATGACCTGCGTGGGCCTCCTGGAGGGGTCTCAGACAGGATTCAAATACTATCTCATTAGTGTCCCAGACGTAACCAAGACTATTCCACAGGCATGAAAAAAATCTGCCTTAGGACTCAAATAATGTCTCAGAGAGTTCAAGGGACCCTGGGTCCCAGAACTTGGACAAGCCCCAAATATGACCCACATGTGGCCAGCAGAAACAAAAGACATTCCAAACTGCATTTCCAACAAGAACTAGACCATGCCCACATGCCCAAAATGTCCTCGGCCACAAATGAGCCCAACACATGAGCATATCCATATGATTCCCAGGTGTAAGTACAGAGATGCAACCAAGTATGGCCTCCAATCTCAGGCCATTTGTTGGGCTCTAGGGGAAAGGCAGGCTTTCTGGTGGGAACTGGGCTTCTGGGAGTCATCATAGGCCCCATAAGGAAAGCGCTTCCCTAAAAGGAAAAGTGACACAGAAAAAAGAAAAACCAAGAGAGGGAGACAGATTCCCAGTGACTCTGCTAGAGACCTGGATCCAGCTGTGCCTAAAGGCCACTTTTCTTGGCTTTTGCCATCAGTGGATCCCTTTCTTTGTTTAGCAAATGGGTTGAATTTCTTCCACTCAGAACCGAAAGAGTCAGAGAGCGCAGAGCTGGGACCTGCCCAGAGCCACTCAGCATTTTGGTGTCAGAACCATGGTCTCTCTGGGACTCTGCCTCTTTCTCTGCTCAGCCTGGCCTGTCCAAGGTTGGGAAGGGCAGACAGCAAGGGAAAGGTACCAGCCTGAGGTGGGGTCTTCTAGGGGAGATTCCTGGGGCCTGGAGCAAGAGGGAAATGAATGTAGGGTGGGCAGCTGCAGGATGGGGTGGAAGGAGCCAACCCATCCGAGGCGAACGTCCCTGACGTAGTGGCCCAGGTCCTCCACCAGGCAGCAAGTCTCTCTCATTGCCTGCGCCTGGGCATGGCCAAGGCTCGTGCTGGGCTTGGCAGGGAGCCTTGAACGCTCTAATGACACCCGCGGCATCACGCTACCCTCTGCTCTAACAAACTCCCCTTCATTTGTCCAGGCCCAGCTCTAGCAATTCTCCCTCGGGGAAGTCTTCCAGCCCGCCCCAGTGAGACTTGCTCTCCTCTGGGCTGTCACAGCCATCTCCTTCTGGCCTATTTCTGACCCCACAGAGTTGGCGGTGTCTCGTCCAGATTCATCTCCTCACGCTTCTCCAGGACTGGACCCTGGATTGAGGTCTCCTGGTGCCCCAGGGGTACTCAGAACGCCAGGACAGAGGAGCAGACGGCAGCGGAGAAGGAAACACCAAGATGGGGATCAGTGAATACATGAAGGACAGAGGAAGATGGCTGAAAGCAAAGGGACCAGGAGGGGCTGGGGTACTGCAAGAAGCACAGAGGGCTTAGAGGGGTCGGGGGTAGACGCCCTTGAGCGCACCATGGCACCCACCACCACAAATTCCTCATAGGTACCTGGGGCGCTGGTGATAGCCCGGATGCTGTCCGGGTGGCATAAAACGATGAGGGGGAAGGCGGGACCTAGCCACATCTTAAAGCCCTTGGGGTAGGTGGTCACTATCTGAGTCAGGAGCCTCATGCCCTCCTCGTTGGGAGTGATCTGAAAGCAAAGCAGAGGCCGTCACCTCCTGTGATGGCTCGTTTTCAGTGTCAGCTTGACTGAGCACAGGGATGCCCAGATTGCTGGTCCAACGTTCTCTCTGGGAGTGGAGTGTCTGCCATGGGGTTTCCAGAAGAGATTAGTGTTCAAATCAGTAAACTGAGGAAGGAGGACCCACCCTCCCCAGTGAGGTCCAGCATCATCCAATCCACTGATGGCCCAGAAGGCAGCAAAAGGCAGGAAAAGAGCAGATCTGTGATCTCTTCTGGAGCTGGGACATCCGTTTTCTCCTGTCCTCGGACATCAGAACTCCAGATTCTCAGGGCTTTTGGGATTCAGACTGAGTTATATCCCCAGTGTCCCTGATTCTCTAGCTTGCAAGATGGCGTGTAGTGGCATTTCTCAGCCTCCATAATCACATAAGTTTCTCTCTCTCTCTCTCTCTCCTCTCTCTCTCTCCTCTCTCTCCTCTCTCTCTGTTTCAAAGGAGGACCCTGGCTAGTAAAACTCCCCAGAAGGAGCCACATCAAGTTTCAGGCTGTGTCTCCAGAAATGGTGCAACCTCTGCGGTGACCAGTGTCTGGATTCTGCAAGGATGGAGTAAATCTCTGCTGCCGTCTGCTCCTTCTCTCTTCATCTCCAAGACACAAGGTAAATTTCAAGCCATAGGGAGACGACATGCTGTCTGCTCACAAACAGGCCCACTGCAGCTCGAGAGGATGAATTTTGCCGTCCTGGGAGCAGTTCCGACCCAGGGACGTCCATAGGGAGTTCCCCAAAGGGCAGTTGTGGGCAGCCCTGTGTCCCAGGACTTGGGCCTAATGCTGGTTCCCACATCCTCTCCTTTCCTGGCTGGTCCTCACAGGCTCTGGTTTCTCCCAGGCACAAGGGTCTGCACACTGGCACGTTCTGTTCTCAAAAGCCTCCAGGGGCAGAGGTGACTCTAATTGTCCCTGAGGATGGCAGCTCCCACCTGTGAGCGCCTTCCACATGCCAGGTTCTGTGCCAGTGCGTTCTGTGCGACCACCCCCCACACCTGTGGACGTGCTTGTCAATCCTGCCATTTTCACATGAACAGACCAAGGCCCTGCCACCCAAAGAGGAGAGCAGTTCTGACTCTGAAGGCAAGGTCTGGGGGAGGGAGGACAAAAAGGCTTTGAACGGGGAAGTGGGTGACCAGCTTTTATCCAGGTTGGGCCACAGGGACATCTTAGCGGGGAGGAGAACTGAGGCATCTTGGGGGGAACAATTTAACGAGGAAAAGACAGATGCCCCCGAAAAGCGAGCCAGTGGAAGACTGCCCAGAATGGTCTTCTGGCCCAGCTGGGGCTCTGTCTCAGAAAATGGGCCAGGCAAAAAGCAAACTCTGGACAGAGAGGGTCTCCAGGCCAGCAGTGGATGCGGTGGAAAGGTCGGAATGTCCCCACCCTGGGCAGCTCATTCTAGTTGCTCCTCTGAGCTGCCCTCATGGAGAGAAGACGGGAGGAAAATTACTCAAAGAGGACTCGCCTTTAGGACCATAAAGGGAGGATGGCTTGGGCTGGCGCAAGAGAGGTCTGTGCGAGTAGAGAGACAAGTGAGAGAGTAGAGGCGTGAGTGAGAAACAGAGGAATGAGCGAGCCGGAGAGTGAGTGAGTCCAGGAGTGAGTGAGTGAGTGGAGGAGCAAGCGAGTGAATGAAGAGAGAGTAAGCGGAGAAGGGAGTGGCTGAGCAGATGGGTGAGTGAGCGAGCAGAGGAGGGAGCGCGCAGAGGAGTGAGAGAGTGGAAGAGTGAGTGAGAGAGCTGAGAAACAAGTGACGGAGTGGGGGAGTGAGTGGGTCAGTCGAGGAGTGCGTGGAGAATGAGCAGAGAGCTGAGTGTGTAGAGAAGCGAGGGAACGCGTGAGGCGAGGACTGAGTGGGCCTCCTTCCAGCTTCTCTGCTGTCCCAGCCCCAGCCTGCCCCAGTCCAGCTCCCCGGTCCCCATTCCCACCCCTCGGACTGTCCATCCCAGACCCATCCTGCTGCCACGCTCACCTGGCCCATGTGACCCAAGAGCCAGTTCCGCTTCGGCGACTGTGGGAAGCACCGAAGGCGGCGGCAGTTCTCCTGGAAGGTGTAGGTCCAGGTCAGGACGCGGGCCAGAAGCCAGGAGGCCCCGACCAGCAGCAGGAGCTGCCACGGGGACGCCGCCCCTGACGTGAGGCCTGGCCAGGACAGGTCTAGCAGTGGCATCCTGCAGGGCAGCGTGATGGAGGGTGAGTTTCTGAGTCCAAGGAAAGGGCCCAGGGAGCTCCAGGGACAGCGGACAGGGGCAGGGCCCGCAAGGTGCCGAGGGCAGGGCAGGAGAGGGCTCAAGAAAGGGTAAACAAGAGCTGAGAACTAAAGCTCAGAAAGGCTCCGCCAAAACCAGCAGCCAGCTGGTCTCCAGCAACCCTGAAGCACCAGAGGGGGAAGGGGAGTGAGGGTCTGATAGAGTCCAGGAGGGCCCTGCCTGCGTCGCTGGGAGGTTGCCAGGGGCTCAGTTACCAGGAAGCCACAGGCCAGGGGCCTGGAGCCGCCTTTGCCTTGGGCAGCGTCCCTCTCCATCCCAGGCGAGGACCCCCAGCCTGGCACCTTCTGCAGGAGCAGCTTGTCACGCACAGCTTTCTCTCCCCTTCTGCTGGGAGATCTTTGCCCCCGACCCCTGACCTAGGGAGGGCTGTGAGAGGCTGGACCGGGCTGGGCCAGCCAATCCCCACCAGCCTGGCTGCTCTTGGGTGCCTGGGCAGCCGGCCAACCCTGGAGGCGGGCCAGCTGCCTGCCGAGGGCACAGGGTCCTTGGGTCTCCTCCTGTGTGGGTCAGAGTGCAAGTGGGAGTGGCCACAGGAGACTCTGAGCCCCAAAGTTCACAGCCCCCCTGCCAGGTGTGGCAGATAACAGCGTGAACTTGAGCGTTCAGAGAGCAAGGAGGCCAGACCAGGACAAGCCTTGTCCCCGATCCTCATCTCCAGACGTGGGCTGGGAGGATGCCGTGCACCATTTCTCAGTGCAGAATGGGAGACTCAGAGACAGAAGCCTCTGGCCCTCGCTGCACAGCAGCCAGAGTTCAAGTCCTGCCTCCAGGCAGCCCCGGGCCTGAGTTGAGACACGACTGCCCAGAGCAGGAATAAAGGGTCCGCAGGTCAGACTCTGGGGATGAAGAGCCCAGCTGGAAGAGCAAACCCGGAGGCTGCGCTCAGTGCAGGAGCATGGAGGGGAGGCATGGCGGGTAAGGCTGAGAGGGGCTGTGAGCGGACGGAGTTCAGGCAGGGCGGACAGAGCCGGGCCTTGAGTGGAGTCCACGTTCTGCCTGTCCTTGCTCTGACTGTGAGCAGCGCCTGCCTCCCGGGTCCGATTTTCCTACTTGGGAAACGGAATGTTGGCGATGTCCTTCGGGGGGACTAAGAAGCGTCCACAAAAGAGTGAGTCTGGGAGAGGGGGAGGGGTCCATGGACAGTGGAGCCTGCACGCGCTTGCAAGAGCAGGAGGGCACTGCCACTGCTGCTGGCCCTGCTCCCACCCACTCAGCCCCTCCCCAGCCTGGGAGCCACCCCGGTGGAAGCCCCCCCCCACTCTGCTGTTCTACCCTCCTTCCCTCCTGCCTCTGGAGACTGAATGTGGGACGCTGACCGGAAACTCCTGTCCATTTAGGTGGCGGGGATCGTTCTGGGAAAGAACTATTTCCTTTCAGCTCCAGTGTATGGAAAAACCAAACTGTAACTTCAGAGAAAAGTATTATTGGAAAAGCACCAAAAAGAGAACTCAGCCCAGTTGGGGGTAGGGAAGACTTTTTGTCGAAACGATGAAGCTGAAGACTTCTGTCTTGCAGTTCCAGTCCCCGTCAGTCTTGCCTGTCTCTCTCAATACATCAGCCCACAGTCACATTTGTTTCCTGTTTTCTCTCTCCCATCTGCCTCACCTCTCGGGTTGAAGGTGTTTCCTTCCCTTGTGCCCTTGGCTAGCGACCCTCTTCCCACCTCCCCTTATCCCCTGGTAGCTGCAATATTCAGTGTTACTTGGTGAAATAAAATCCCAACAGGTCCTCCAAGATGTTAGGTCAGACTGAGGGGAGGGGAGGGAGGTCCGTGATCCGGTGCCGCACGAAAGATGCAAATAATTGCACATAAGTTAGAATGGAAAATATAGTTTATTTAGAAAGTTAAATTGGAGAGAGAGAGTTGATTCTCCTCCCCGAAGTGGGGGAGGGGGCCAAAGCCAGGAAAACAGTGTTGGCCATAGCTCAAAGAGCCATGTGGCCAGACCAGAACTTAGCAAAGCTGCATGGCTGCTTGAGGGTGAATGCCTTTGAACTTTCCCTCTGATGGGAGCAGGTCGTTAAAGCGATTGGATGGTGGTCTCCTTCACATCATCACAAAGGGGACAGGAAAGCACAGGTACTGACATCAGGTGACACTCGGTAGGCAGATGGATGGGTTAGTCACATGATTGTGGCCATGGTGATGGCTTCTGAGTCACAAAGGTCGTGAAGGGCTACTTAGTTGACTTGTGTACAAAGTGGGCTGGGGGCAGGGGGTGATGAAACAATGGCCAGGAGCCACCTCTGAGAAACCGGCTCTGTCCTTGAACAGAGGGCAAGCTAGGAAATGCTAAGAGAATATGGCAGAAATAGGCAGTGCTGAAATGGCTGCCCATTGGGTCTGTCAACTCCATCTCGGTCCTTTCACACATCTAGCAAAGCCCCACCTTCCTTGCTGAGCCACCTATGGGCTCCGGGAGGGAGAGGTGTGTCCTTCGGATGCCGTCTGGTCTTTCTCCCCCCTTGGCCTTCCGCTTCTGTCAACATGCCCCTCCCTGCCCGACTCACTTTCCGTTCTCCCTTTGTGAGGAGTTCCCCGTGCCTGCTCTTCGTGTGGGAGTGGAACAGATGCAACAGCTGTCCAGAATTCTGGTTCTGTTTGTTTTGCATTGTGTGGTGCCTTCCCTTTCCGCCCCCTTCTATTTGTAAAACATTCTGTGTAAACGTCTTTAAATTTGGTACAGAACCACTCTCCAGAGCTGTGGTGCCAGAGAAATAAGATACCTGGTTTCTTTGTCATCAAAAAGCGAGCCACAAAAAGGAAGGGAAGGGAAGGGGCTGGCAACTCGCCTCTGAGCTGCTGAGTGGGAATGTCTGCTCTGTGTAAAAGACTCTACGGAAAGGATTCCTACTGTGTATTGGACTGTACTCGAAGCACACCTACTGTGTGCTGAGCACTCACCATAAAGCAAACCTACTGTGTGTCGGGTAATCCGCAGAAAATCCTTCTTGGTGCTGTACATAGAAAACTCACTGTGTGCAGAGCACGTCATATAAAGCGGACCTACTCTGTGCCAGGTTCTCTATGTGCAGCATGCCTACTGAGTGTCAGATGCTCTACAGACCCCACCTGCAGGCAGAGCCACCCACATCGGGGTCTGGGGAAAATCCAGCATTGGATAAGCCAGGCAGGGTCCTGGGGACCAGAAGAAAAAACTCCCAGTGGCTAGACAGGCTCAGCTTACTGTGGACCTACTGTGTGCCAGGGAGGGACGGGCAGAACGGAAAGGATGACCACCAACGTTTGCCAACATCTGTCAGTGAACCTGTTTTAAGTGTTTAAAGTATATTCATCATTTTGCTTCTCATTTTGCAGATGAGGAATCGCGTCTGGAAGATATTCAAGGGACGGCCGAAAGCCCCACAGCGGGTGGAGCCAGGCTGTGTACTCAGACCACCCAGCCTCAGGCCAGGCTCGCTCCACCACTGAGCTGCACTCCTTCACATCTGAATGCCCACCTCACAAGACTGCGGCAATAAATAGAAGAGACAATGCCTATAAAGTGCACAAGGCAGAGTAAGAGACCAGTAGGGCCACTCACTGGCTTTGCTGTGGCTGCTGTGTAGGGGAGATACGGGGTTCGAGCTGTATCTCGCAGGGGACCTTGCACTGCCCTGGAGAAGGATGTTAGAAGTCCAGCCTGTCCTCACCATCTGCTTTATTTGGCTATTGATAATGAATTGGTGAGTGCCCCCATGGGTACAAAGAGTCCTGACCTGAATCCAGAAACCTTCCGTGAGGAAGTAGCCACAGGAGCCTTTGAAAAGTTGCCAGGAGTGGGCACAGCTCACAAGTGGATTCTTGGGAAAGACATCATCTGTCCTGCGGCTGGAAGCAGGACAGGCCGTGGAGTCCAGCCTCCCACCCAGGAAGGGGTGAGCCACATATCGCCCACATACTGTGTCCCTGACAGTGTCTGCTTGAAAGCCCCCAGCATGGAGCGCTCACCACACACATACACACGCTCATGCGTGCGTGCACACACACACAGCCTTTGCCTCTACAGTAGCGGTTCCCAAACTTTTTAGCATCAGGGACCGTTTTCGTGGAAGACAGTTCTGCAATAGAGAGGGTGGAGGAGGGGGCATCACCAGACATTCGATTCTCATAAGGAGCGGGCAACCGAGAGCCCTCGCGTGTGCCCAGTCACAAGAGGGTCCATGCTCCTAGGAGAACTGAATGCCACGCTGATCTGATGGGAGGCAGAGCTCTGCTCGTCGGCCACTCACCTCTCAAAGCGTGGCCTGCTTTCTAACAGGCCATGGACCGGTCCCGGTATGCCACCTGGAGATGGCGGACCCCTGCAATCAGATCATCAGAAGGTAGATCTCGAAGACAGTGGACCTCAAACTTAACCAGTTGTAAAATCGATGGAGAGGGTTGTTTAAAACGCATCTTTCTTCCTCTGTGGACACACACGTGTCCAGTGAGGCAAGACGTGAGAGTAAGTAAAAGAGCAAGCCGCAGAACAACAGGCAAGATGAGGTGGAGTGTGGATAAGTATGTATTCTTCCATTTGTCAAATGGGCATAGGTAAACTCCAGCAGGGATAACTTTTCAGCTCAGAGTATAGCTGTTTATGTGTGTATAGCTATTTGTGTGTGTATTTTCTTCACTTGTGTGGTTTATTCCCCTTATTTTCACAACCAGTCATCCTTCCAGATCCTGCTCTCTGTGGGACCTGGCCAGGTGCTCAAGCCTTAGACTCTGCCCCAGGAGTGTTCTAGGATGCTTGGAGAGACAGCGCCCTCGGCAGCCCAGGAGACCAAGGAGTCCTGGGGTGGCCGCTGTTCCTGGTGCTGAAGGAGGCAGATCCTTTTCCATCCCGCCCCTTTCCGCCACTTACCCCGTGTGTTCCAGACACAGGAGGTGCTGTCGGGGCCCAGAAGGGGTCCTTCAGGGGCCTTTAGAGGTGCCCACTGACTCCGCCACTTCTGCTCAGTTTTGCTTCTCAGCAAAGGTAGGAAAGCACCTACCACAAAACATGTCCATGTCTCCTCTGCTCCCCGGCATCTGCCAGTCAGCTTCACTCCCTGAATCTCTTCTAGGGGATTTTGACACTTAACTCACACATGGGGTTGACCAGAAGTCCCAGATAGCTCTGCGCTTCACACCTGTGCCCTGTTGGCATGCGTATCGTTCATGGGAGTCACTGGGATTTGGCACCAGGTGGGCTGTCACCTTCCTCACTGGGAATCGAGCCTAATTCATGATCTTGGTGTTCACAGTTCAACCCTCTTTTGACCTTCTACCTAGGTCTCTTGTTTAACACTGGAGCTGATCCTTTTCTTGGCACAGATCCCACATTCTCAGAAACCACAGTTCCCCATATTTACTTGCTTTTACTTAAAGAAATAAAAATTCATAACTACACTTTATAGCTCAATTCATGGAATAAAACATTTAACCCATTCAAGGAAATTTTTTTCAAGAGCTACATCTAAAAATCTGGTAATGCTCAGATAATCTATGTGAGACAAATAATAGTCAAACTAGTCATTTTAATTATAAAATTTCTGAGCCAATTTGTATGATATGGGGAAGAATTGTGGTACGGTGTAAAGATGAGATGGTCATAACTTCTCCATATAAACAAGCTTGAAGTAAGGCTTAAAAAACTGCATTTAACTTTTTAGCATACAAAAGATGCTACATTTGTTTTATTACTGAGATCAAAAATGATTTCATAATGTTCTCTTTACTTCCCCACTGAGAAAAGAATAACGAAGACGGAATATTAGGTTGATTAATGAATACTCAGAGCTGCTTATCTTTTTTAGAATTTCAGTCAGTTGAAACCAGGTAACGTCTAACTTTGGTTATTAAGTCAAATATTTTAGCTTATTCAAATTTTATATTTCAAACTCGTATTTCCTTCCTTCCTAGTCTTTCATGTTTCGTAACTTGAGAGCAGATTATAAAGAGTCACATTTGTTTATTTAAAGAATTTGTTGTTGAAGGGAACTTTCAGGAAAACTTTCTTCTCAATAGTTCTTATGTCTTTCTTCTAGTGTCTACTACTTCTTATTAGCATTGTTTTCAATAATAAATTATCTCAATGTTTATTCGAGCCTACTTTAAAGGAGACAGACTAATTTTGGGATTAAGTTTTAACACAAAGTTTATTAGAGAAAGAAGCAAAGAAAGGGAGACATGCCAGAACTGGCATGGGTGAAAGCACACTTTTTGCATTTTACAAGAGAACGGATATACCTTCCCAAAGGTTGATATGCCAGAGAGGGTGGGACACAAGCAACTGTTGCTCTAGAGACTGACATCTCTCTGCATCTGATGGGAGGGGAGAAGGGGAGGGGAGGCCTTCTTCTGACCACCTTGTCTTTTGCAAGAGACCCACCAAACATTGTCAATTCGCAAATCCCTGAGCTAAAAGGTGGTCTTTTTATCACTTCTATGGCTTTGGTTAGTAAAGGAGTGGTATTCACCCTTCAGCCCTCCACAGGAAACCGGAAAGATTTTTAGTGATTATTATACTAAACCATGAATTGAAAGGTTGGGCTGTCCTATTCTTACATTTGATGGGGTTTTCTTTTTATTTTCAAGAGTGTGGGGTGGGCTGCCAGCTATGCCTGCAGCAAAATGTAATGTCAAAAATGTCTAAATGTTTTCTGAAACCTGCCTGTGGGAAATTTATCTCTGTTTAGCCTGTGCTAGCCATCCTGCCTCAATTCCCCCTTAGAGATGTGCAATCCCATAATCATACGGGGTGCTGAGGAGTGGAGGTCAGTCTTCTGTAGCTTCTTCAAAGCTGGTAGTGGGCATGGTCCTTCCTAGCCAGAGATCAAACATCTCTCTCCCCCGTCTGATCTAAGACACTCAGATCTGTTTAAACAGAAGCGTGGTTTGCAGGTACTGGCTGGAATCCTTGCTTGACCATTGTGTGGGCATGAAATTACTAGATTCTGGAAGAAACACATTTCTCCAGACAGTTAAATAGACATGGACCAAATTAGCATGATTATAAACTTTACAATAGGCCCAATAAAAGGGAATAACTTAAGAGAACTCCTCCTTCTGCAGCAAATAGAGAAATTAAGTGAAACCAGGTATACGTTTTGACAATTTAGTGGCTGGTACCTTCGGTACAAGGACTACAAGGCCTGCAGTTGTCAGCATAACCTAAATGATTAACTTTAATTTATGTGTCCTCGTTATAAGTAGAGGCTGAGTGACTAAAAAACCTTAGAGGAGAGTATTTTGCATGTACCACTTCATAAAACAGCTGTGTTTTATTTTTAAAGGTGGCATTACAGGTGGCTGGTTCCTTATAGATAATATATACAACCAAACATTTTTTAAAAGACACTTCTAGAAGACTGAAGACAAACAGGTTAACATTTTGAAAGGACGTAAGATGGAGTCAATATACCCAAGGAGCAGTCGTTTTAGCACTGCCTTGTTCTGTCATGTTTTTATAGCAGTTCATTTTAATTTATCCTCTAATCATTAATCAGGGACAGAACTGGTTTCTCAGAGGTAGCTATTGATCATTGTCTTACCACCCCT
>CAUYQG010063278.1:0-14095 GCA_963574415.1 Tarsius wallacei
AAAATGTGTTTCCTTTTTTAGCCCTGTGCATTCTAGTTTGTATATTTAAAAAGCATAATTCCCGAGACGGAAGGATCACTTGAGCCCAGGAGACCTGGGCAAACTGGCAACCAATTCCTGATCAAAACCCCAAATGCCCACACCATAAGAAATAAAATAGACAAGTGGGACCTCATCAAACTGACAGACTTCTGCAAAGCAAAAGAAACCATCAAGAGAGCAGGGAGAAAGCCCACAGAATGGGAAAAAATATTTGCCAACTGTATATGTGACAAAGGTCTAACATCTAGGATCTACAAGGAACTCAAACACGCCAAAAGGAAAAAAACAAACAGTCCCATTAAAAAGTGAGCAAAAGACATGAATAGACACTTCTCAAAAGAAGATATATGGGCAGCAAACAGACACATGAAAAAGTGCTCAACCTCACTCATCATCAGAGAAATGCAAATCAAAATCACATTAAGATACCACTTAACCCCAGTAAGAATGGCCATCATTAATAAAATAAACATCAACAGATGCTGGTGAGGATGTGGAGAAAAAAGAACGCTTCTACACTGCTGGTGGGAATGCAAACTAGTGCAACCTCTTTGGAAGACAGTGTGGCGATTTCTGAAAGAACTAGAAATTGACCTTCCATACGTCCCAGCAATCCCCCTATTGGGAATATACCCAAAGGAACTCAAGTCATTCTACCAAAGAAATACCTGGACATGCATGTTTGTTGCAGCTCTTTTCACAATAGCAAAAACATGGAACCAGCCATGCTTCCCATCGAAATCCAATTGGATAAAAAAAAATGTGGTACATATACACAATGGAATATTATGCAGCCACAAAGACAGACAACCATATGGACTTCGCAGCAACTTGGATAGATTTAGAGTCTATTATACTCAGTGATCTATCACAGAAACAAAGAACAGAGTACCATATGTTCTCACTCATAAGTGGACCTTGAACAATTATCATAATACTATAAGAAAGAGATTGGCAGTAGTGGGATACTGCTTGGGGGGGTGTGGGATTGGCAGTTGAGGGGAACTGCCAGGGGAGGGAGGGGCACACCTCATCAACAAGGGTACCTGCATAATCAACATTTGTATACCTAACCCTGAATTGTACCCCACATCTTTAAAATAAAAAATTTAAGGGATAATAAAAAGACTATGAATGTAATAAGTATATGGATACTATTGGGCTGATACATAAGCTCATAGCGTTTTTGCTTGCTCATGGAATGTAAATATCACATGATGGTTGACTGGTCACAGATCATATTTGCCGATTCTCAGGTCAACTGACATGGATCATCATGGATTAAAGTGTTTAAACGGTCTTCATTAAAGCCCGTGGTGTTCCTGAACATGGAATACCACTCAGGTCAAAGTGGCCCTACTTGAAATGACAAAGCCATGTTCATTCCACGCTATTGCCAGCAGCATTTTCCCAACACACAGCACAAATGTTTCAAACCACCTCTGATGCTTCTACTCTTATGTTCAACATAAAAAGATGTCGGAAGTGTTTTTTTTCCACTTGACACTCCATCTTCTTTAGCCTACACATAGCACTAACTTTCTTCAAATCTGCAAAATGCAAGGCATGTTCACAAGCACAACGTTGCCATTCCAAATGAAAAACAGACTCTCAATATCGCAGTGTTGCCAAGCCAAAAACAAATGCTATGAACTTATGCATCAACCTACTACATGACTCCTTCTTTCTATTGAGGAGATGATTACCAAAACCAAACAAACGTAGAAAAATAGATTTTAAGATAAAATAGATATTAAGCCTGAGGAGCATTATTATATTTGAAGGGGGCCAGTGTATTATGATAAAAGCTTCAAATCACAAAGAGGATACAACATTTCTAAATTCGTGTGCACCTAAAATAAAAACATCTAAAGGAAAATTGACTAAAGTACCAAATAAATGTTATAAACTCACCATCACAAGGGGAGATATTAACTTACTTCTTTCAACAATTGCTAGATCAAGTAGAGAAAAATATCAGTTAAGTTATAAAACATTTGAACAGCATAGCTAATAAACTTCATCACTATACCCAGCAAAATGGAGAGCACACATTCTTGTCAAGCACATATGGGACCTAAAAACTGACCACATGTTGAACCATAGAACAAGCCAAAATAAGTTTTAAAACTCCATCTCATTCAGATTACTTGGCTGACTCCAACGATTTAGACAAGAAACCATTAACGAAAAAATAGCATAGGAGCAGAGCAGTTGGGCTGTTCTTTGGAGGAGCATTTTTCCTTTTGTCGGTGACTGTAGGTTTTCATTGAGTAGCAGAAGGTGCTGCGGGTGGAGATGTGGCCTAAGACTTCTATGTTGGATAAAAAAATCCACAGGTAGAAAGCCTACCAGCAAACAGCTGACCACTAAAGCTGCCAGGAAAAGTGCTCCCTCTACCAGTGGGGCAAATAAACTGTATCCCTAGGGGCCTAGACTGGTTTGTTGATATCAGAAATTGACTGACTGAACTTCTCATCTGGAAGCTGCCTTTCCGGGGATTGGTGAGGAAGAAGGCCCAGACTTGAGGGCTCAGAGTGAGGCCATCGGAGGCTACCGATGGGGTTGTTTGAGGAGGCTCATCTGTGTGCCATCCACACTGAGTCGCCATCATGCCCAAAGACATTCAGTTGGCTCTCTGGATATGAGGAGAGAGAACTTAAGTGAAGGCAGTTTTTATGGCATTTTGTAGTAAAAATACTTTGGCTTCATTTATGAATTTGCTTGTAAGAAATTGTTTATTATATGTTGCATTGGTACTTAAGCCTTTCTATGTTTCACTCAGGATGAATGGAAAATGTGACTGTTCACAGACCTCAGTAATATGAGCACTGTTGCTCAGGGGTGACAAGTTGCTAATATTCAGGAGGGATATGGGGAAAATTTTTGCTTCTTATGAAGCATGTTTCTCTATGTTAGTGAGTTATTGGGTAGCCACTGAGGTGCTAGAATTGGTAAATAAACGTGTACCCCATCCTTTTGCAATAAAACCGGTATAACTTGGCGGAGTTCGGTGGCTCAGCCTGTAATCCCAGCACTTTGGGAGGCCGAGGTGAGTAGATTGCCTGAGCTCCCAGGTTTGAGACCAGCTCGGGCAACTTGCTGAGACCTCATCTCTACAATAAATCAAAAATTAGCTGGGCATGGTAGCACATGCCTGTATTTCCAGCTAATTGGAAGGTTGAGGCAGAAGGGTTGCCGGAGCCCAGCAGGTCGATGCTGGGGTGGCTCTGAGTGTGCCACTGCACTCCAGCCTGGATGATGGAGTGGTGCTCCAACTCAACAACAACAACAACATGACTTGATCCAAGGGTTTAGCGATTGAGACTATTAAGTCTATCATACATCACTGTGATAGAATGTGAGCATTTTCAAGAGTGAACATGGAAGTGTTAACCACAGTGTAATTTAAAATTTCCTTTAAAAAAGCTAATAATAAGTAAACACAGCAGTTATAGAATACCTAAGTGCTTATAATAGCTATTTTATATATATAGTAGTGTTAGCATTTTTAAATAAAATGCTGTACATTTTCAAGGGAGTCTTGTCATCAAGGTGTGTGTAGAGTCCAGTAGGACTAGTTCTCTCCTAACTAGACTGCATTTGATTTCCTAGTAGTAAAATGCTATTTTTTTATTGTATTTTGCATAAGTCTTCATTCAACCCCATGTTAACCGACCCTCCAGCTGATAATGCAAACACTAAATGGAAGATTTTATTTATAAAGACTTGAATAAAATTGAGATTTTCATACCAGTATCATCTGTCACTTTTTATTTATCTATTTTTCTTGATTCTGTTACTTTTTTTTTTAAATTTCTTATTTTAAAGATGTGGGGTACAATTCTGGGCTAGGTATATAAATTTCATTATGCAGGTACCCTTGTTGATGAGGTGTGCCCCTGCCCCCCGGCAGTTTCCCACTGCTGCCATCTTTTATACTATTCTGAACTAGTTATTGCAGCTTTTCCTTGTGTTGTGGTTTGCCTCATAACTAGGGTGAGTTTTTTCCTCCATTAAAAGGAAAGAATACCAGGGTTCTTTTCCTTGTGAAGTTTGTATGATAATAACCCTTATTGTAAACTTACTATGGAGAGTAGCACACAGCTTCAGCTCGTTGAACTTCTGTCAATTAAGATGATGTCCAGTTAGGTTATATCTGGTTACTATCCTGGGAAAACCACTTTTGTAGAAACGGCCATCCAAGTGGCTTTAAAAATCTGTCCTTTTATTGACTTCTTTAGGTCAACTATTCATGTTGACTAAGTTTATAAATGAACTTATTTATTAAAAAAATACTTAAAGCTTCATGTCTCAATATTTTTTAAAACTTGTAAAAAACTATTGTTTCAAATAAGAAATTATAACATAAATATAAATGAAGTGTTACGGACCATAGCTAAAGTGGTACTTAAAGAAAAAGTTATAGCTCTAAGTATATTTTATGAAAAAAAGAAAAGATAAATAACTGAACTAAATATACAATGGAAAAAGTTAGAAAAACAAAGTAAAATCAAAGAAAGTAGAATGAATACAACAATAAAATATATGGACAGGAATTAATAATGTAAGAAGAAAAAGTAAAGCTACAATAGAGAGGATCAATAAAGACAAAACTTTATTTGAAAAGATTTATAACATTGACAAAATGTTGTTAATATTCATCAAGAAAATAAATATAAAGAGCAAAAATATTAAAAATCAAAAAGAAACAGAACTACTAACATGAGACATTAAGAAGATAAAAAATTACCAGGAATACATTTATGCCAATGAATTTGAAAATTTAGATTAAAAACCTGACTCAAGAAGTAAGAGAAACAAAGAACTAAAAATTGAACTGCCCAATAACAGAATTTTTCTTCTGTGATGCGAAATGCATTATGAAATTAGGCATTGTGCTGATTTTTATATTCTACCAGCCTGATAGAACACAAGACTGTCCCACTGAAGGCACAACTGAGGCTCCAGCTTGGAGACAATACTCTCCAGGGATGGGACACCATACTTCAGAACGTGTATATTCTCCAAATCAATACCTAGTATATGGCAGTGCATTTCCAAGAGGTAGACTGGTCCCACTTACCATAACTCTGAGTGACCCACCAGGGGAGTTTGTGCAGACTGTAGTTTATCCTACTAATATTCCTCTCAGCTTTGCTTTGATAAAAGGCCAAATAAATCCTGGAGGGTTGTTCCCAGATTGGACAAACATATAAAGCAACTCAATCACTCAGTACAAAGGAAAAATGACAGCAGATGTGGTGATGCCCTACAGAGATTTCTCCCTTTTTGACTGAGTCACTCATTCTCACAGCTGCTGACAGCTCAAAGCTACATTCCTACCTGAGAACTACCTCCATCAAAGGGACTGCCTTGGCCAAGGCAGTTATCCTTCCAGGATGTGCATGAATCACATGACCGACTGACCATGTTGTGTACAAAGTCCTGGCCCCCTTATCTCAACTCTGAACAACTCCAATCCCAAAGAGGCCCTTTTTGTGACCCCATGGCAGTTCAGTCTTTCCTCTTACCAATCCTGCTGCCTTCATTTCTCACAGGTTTTATTTTTTTCCCCCAGATCAACCTAATAAACTTCCTGCACTCACATTTTTTCAAACTTTTTAAAAAATTTGCATTCTTGCCAGAATGCAAATAGTGCAAGCATCCTTCTATTGTTTGACGAGGCTAACTGAGATGTTTGAATATGTAATATGAAACAGAAGTCTCCACATAAGCAAATCTTCTTTGTTGACTTGCGACTGTGACTATACAACAAAAGCATTTGCCCCCTATGGAGTGACTAAAAGATTCTGATTATAATCAGCTAATTCCAAAAGTTAGCAGATGCTGGACCTACATGCAGTTAATAGATATGGGGAATTGGACAGCATTCATTTTCAACTTGACAGCCTCCTCATTTAAAAATGATGAGATGTTTTTATCAATAACTTGGATAAGCATATGGAAATCTGAGTTCGCATTTTTTGAGTCTGTCATTCATTCCAAACACATTTCTTTATCATCTATAATGTGTGGAACGATTTCAGGTTTTAAGGATTCAGAAAGGATTAGAACACAGCCTCTGACCATAAGGAGCTTACAATTAAATGAAAAAAAGAGAGACTTACATAGGGAAACTCAAGTATATAAATAGGCTCAACAAAGAATAAAGGGTATAGATAAGCCAGATGTGGTAATATAGATCACTTCCATTTGGCTGGATTCAGTAAATTTTCTTTAGACAGTAACATTTGAATTAGAACTTGGAAAATAGGTATGATTTGGAAGGGGTGAGGAAGAGGGAAGAACACAGAATGAGTAAAGGTATCAGTGTCTCAGTGCAGAGGGGGAGTGGGAATTGAGTGTGGCTGGATTATGGTTGCTTGGAGAGAGTGGTAGCAGACAGCTTGTAAAGAGAGTTTAGACTGGACTGTAAAGGGCTTTGAATTCCAGTTTAAGGGTACTGCATTATATTCAGCAAGTAATAAAGAACCAAGGTAAATTTAAATTAGTGAGTGATAATCTCAGACCTGTGTCTTTAGAAGTTTAGCCAATGGCCTATAATTAAGAGGTATGAATTCAATAGAGTTCAACTGCTTAAACAAAGGGATGGTTTACAAAGGGATATTGGCATTGAGAATTTATTTTCTAATTATTAGTAGGTTTTCTGGCTTGATGAATCCAAACTAAGGAGTGATTAATCCCTTTGTTCTCCCAAACTGAGACATACTGAGTGGTTCTGTTTTTAAATGGAATTCTAAGTCCGGAACACCTCTGTCTCTCTCTCTCTCTCTCTCTCTCTCTTTCTGTCTCTCTCTCTCTCTCTCTCTCTTTCTGTCTCTCTCTCTCTCTCTCTCTCTCTCTGTGTGTGTGTGTGTGTGTGTGTGTGTTTGTATCTGTGAGAAGTTGGTAGGGGTAAGAGATGTCTTGATTGCTTCTCAACAATAATAGCTGCCATATATTAGAAATTCACGATGTTCCAAATGCAGTACTAAGAGTTTTTGAATATTTTCTCATTTAATCAACACAATAATCTTGTAAGAAACATCCTGAAGAACATTGGATCACTTGTCCATACATCTGCTATAAAGATGTTATTAGAGCAATGCTTTGTGACTATACAACAAAAGCATTTGCCCCTTAAGGAGTGACTGGAGGATTCTGATTAAAATCAGATAATTCCAAAAGTTAACAGATGCTGGACCTACATGCAGTTAACTGATGTGGGAAAAGGAATTGAGTTCAATCTCAACCTGACACCCTCTTCCTTTTAAAATGATGAGATGTTTTTTTGGAGTCTAGCCTGGAGAAAAAAGTAAGGATGATTCATTTACTAATTTGCTGAATAGCAGGAATTAGAACTGTGCCTTGGCCACTGATACTGAAGGTTATATATTCTTCCACTTTATTCTTTTTAGTCTCAGAAATGTGCCATGAACAAAAATAATCTCACAACATTTCTTTATCATATATTTTAATAATCCCTGTCTTCCATCTCACCAGAAGAAGCCAGGGTTTGTGTAAACCCTTTAATTCTCTGAGCCTCAGTTTTCTTATTTGTAAAACAAGAATAATACTTAACTTGCAGAATTATTATAAGCATTAGAAATAGTGTGGTGCAAGGCACCTAATACAGTCAGTGCCTGTCACACCGTAAGCAATTAATCAAAGGTGTTCATCCAATTACTCCTGCCAAACTTTCTGTATAGCAGACTGCTATGATTTTACACAAGTAGGGTATCTGTTCTTTTACTGTGACATTTTTAAAACTATTTGGTTCCTTGATCATATTAAGTGAGAAAATTTACACAAGTCCGATGGGAAAAGCTCAGGTTAGGCTAAAATGTTGTGACTTACAAGGCTTTTGTGACGTGATCTCTAATATTTTCAGTCCTCTCACCTGATCCCTACCTGCAACCTTATATGGCAGCTAAACTTAACTATTTGTATTTCTTTTATATATGATGTTCTCTCATGATAGCAGAATGACTCTTCTCTTTCTGCCTCGCTAATTCTTACACAGGCATTATATTTTGCATGAAGTCCTCTGTATTAGCCAGAGTTCTCCACGGTAACAGAACCAATAAGATATCCATATAACTATATCTATTACTATATGTACATATAGAGAGAGATTTACTGTGGGAATTGGCTCATGCAATTATGGAGGCTGAGAAGTCCCATGACCTGTCTGCTAGGTGGAGAACTAGAATTGCCAGTGGTGTGTTCAGTTTGAGTCTGAGGCCTGAAGACCAGGAGATGGGAAAAATGGAGGGTGATGGGGTAAGTTCTGGAGTCTGAAGCCTGAGAACCAGGAACTCCAATGTTCAGGGATGGAAGATGGATGTCCCAGCTCAAGAAGAGAGCAGATTCTTCCTTCCTCCACCTTTTTGTTCTATTTGGGCCCTCATCAGATAGGATGATGTCCCTCCAGATGGAGAAGGATGACCTTCTTTACTCAATCTACTAATTCAGATGATAACCTCATCCAGAAAAACCCTCACAGACATAACATTTTATTGGCTATTGGGTCATTATTTAGCTTAGCTAAGCTGACACATAAAATGAAACATCACATCCTCCATTCTTCATCTCCACCCCAAGCTCCTGGCTGAATTTGGTACTTTTTCCCTGTCTGTGTTCCCACTGTTTTCCATGTTTTCCTTTGTTATGACAAGTAACTGAATTGTTACAGATGATCTTATTCATTGTTTCTCCTACTAGACAAGAAGTCTAATCTGTGTATCTAATATCCAGTCTGATACACCTCCAGGTTTATTGTTGATGTTCCACTGGCATCAGTTACTTGTTGAATGAGCATGAGTCAGAGTGACAAGTGTATGTTTCTCCTACAGGGAACAAGGCTGTCAATGTGGCCCCAAAGCAGCGAGCAGCTTAGAATGTAAGACTAAGAAAATCATAACCTTTGCCAGTAAAGCCTTTTGGTTCTGACAGTGGCAATATAATATATATTTTTGAAAAGAATGAAAGTCCTTCATAATGACAAATCTTTAACCATCTGAAATAACTGTAATGGAGCTATCATTCAGGACTTTTTCTAAAGTGTTTTCAAAGCCATATATTTAACCTATGTCTACTCTTTAAGCTAACAAAAAGCCAAACATCCGTGTCAACTGGATAGTAGTATTTAATTTGAATGCTCCAAACCATCTTTATTCAGTTTTTAAGGGAGTGTCTCCCAGACTTAATATAAGAATCTATTAATAATTGAATTAGTTCATAGCTACCCTATTTCTTTTGTTTCTGATTTGTTAAACTTTAACCATAGCGTCTTTGCTGAAATCATTTTAGCCTAAGGAATTCTTTCTCTCTTGTCCTTCTTTTCTTTGAAATCTCCTTTGAGAGAAGAATTTTCAACATTTTCATTACAAACATGTATAATGGAACCAAAACAAAGTATTCACCAGAAAACGACAAGAAAGACGTTTTGATTTACATTTATGAGAACTTAAATAGTTATCAAATGTAAGCTGAAAACACTCAAAGTTGTAAACACAACATGAATGTATAGTTTTCAAAAATCCACTTGATGATTTCAGGCATGTAAACAACTCAGAATTATTTTATCTTAATTAAAAGCCCATTTGCTAAATTCTATCACTGTTTTGGGGAAAGTATATGTTTTAAAGACCATGTTAAAAACCTAATGTTTTTCTTCCTTCTTGACTGAGGCAGTTTCCCTCTTATAGAGACTGTGTGGTTTAACAAGAGATTTTTGTAAGAGAGATTTTCTAAAATAATTTTTCTCCATGCATATCAAAGAACACACTCTTATTGTGATAATCCCATTGTACATCACAGCAAAAGTGAAAATGTTTTATGATTTTAATTTGTCTTTTACCATCCATGTGATGTAACTTTCATTGTTGTATTTGCTTTGTTTACTGGTGCCCCATTACTGGCTACAGCAAGTTCTAGTTGACATCAAATGCAGATGGCATGGGAATCACCAAGGATAAGCTGCAGTGCTTTCTGCATGACTAGGCCTCCTTTCCACATTTACTCCAGACACAGAAGTAGGCATACTAGTATAAGAGTCAAAAAAGACATGTTTCTTACACTTTCTGGTTGTTCTTACTTTGGGTAAGTCTATACGTTTTTTAAGTGACTATAGGGCCAATATAATGTAGAGGCACTTTTTTGCTTAAGGGAATTTAAAGCATTTTTGTTAGTCATGCTGTTTGACTCTCCAGAACCCCATTCCTGGATGATTAATCTAAAACAGTGGTTTTCAAATCTGGCTGTAAATTTGAATTACCTGGGAAAATTTTGATCTTGGTCATACCTCAGACCAATTAAATCACAAACTCAGGAGGTTGGATCTACCTATTCAAATTTTCAAAATTTCCCAGGGGATTCCAATGTGCAGCCAGGACAGAGAACTATTGGTCTTGGTTTTGGTCTTACTATGACCTTTGTCAATAATCCATTTTTGAATGAGCACACAATCTAGTTCTGGCCAAGAAAATGCAAGGCATAACCTGCTAGAGTGCCCTAGGAAGGACTTATCTTTCCCCCAAACACACACAAGAGACAAAGGGACTTACCAAATGTCTGAGATTGAAAACACTTGACAGAGGAAGACAGAGCCTGCCAAATCAGAGGAAAGTGAAACCAAAACATGGAGCATGCCCAAGCTCTAAGCTTTCAGTTATCTGAAATTATAAATATCCTAATTATAAAAACCAGACTCACAGATTTTTCTAGTATTAGCAACTGAGACATCCTAAGTGATTTGCTCCAAATAAGCAATATTGATTTTATTCCTGGCTGCTGTAATTCTAGATTAGTAGTTTCCAAGTTTTGCAACATGTTAGAATGAGCATCACTTGGAAAACGTTTTCTAAAAACTACAAACTATTGAATATCACCCAGTCCTAATAATGAATCCAAATCTCTGGAAGCAGAGTCTAAGAATCTGTGCTTTTATAAAACTCACCAGAAAATTTCAACACAACCAGTATTTGGTGTTTGGAAATAACTTTTTTTTTTTAATAAAGAAAGAAAAGAGGCTGGGTACAGTGGCTCATGCTTATAATCCCAGCACTTTGGAAAGCTAAGGTGAGAGTATTGCTTGAGCCCAGGAGTTCGAGACCAGATTGGGCAAAATAGCAAGACCTCATCTCTACAAAAAATAAGAAAAATAGCTGGGCATGGTGGTACATGCCTGTAGTGCCAGCTAATCAGGAAGCTGAGGTGGGAGGATTGCCTGAACCCAGGAGGTTGAGGATGTGGCGAGCTATGATGGCACAGCTGCGCTCTAGCATGGACATCAGAATAAGACCCCGAATGAAATAGATCAATAGATCTAGATAGATGATAGATATAGATAGACTAATAGATAAATAGAAAATAGAGTTATAACATCATGCAACTTAGATGGAAAGAATTTAAAACATTATCTAATATGACTTTATCACCTCTGAGGTGGAATTGAGTGAGGTCTGGAGAAGTGAAATTATCTGCTCAAAGAAAACCATTTAGTTTTTTGATATCAATAAAAAATATTGTATGTATGTATTTGTATTTGTTCTTCTCACAACTGAACACTTGTCTCTTTTATTCTATGGTACCAGATTGAGAAATGGGCTCCTGACTTACTGGCCCTATTTGTTAAATGATTCAGCTTGGAAACTGCTTGGACTACATCCTAAAAGACATATTAATATATTGTTTGGCTTACATGAAACTGATATCAGACACTTGTTTCATATACTGCTTGTCCTCTGAAATGTTATGAGTTAGTTCCCCCGGAATTCCTTTGCCCTTTTCTCTGCTGAGGTAGAATGCGGTCAGAAACCAAACATCTAGAGGAAAAATCGTCCATAGTTCAAACAACATCTCCTGTTAGTTTTGTTTGATCACCTTGTGTGTTTTATCCCCTTAGATTTGCCTTTGGATATTTTTCCCCTGCCTTAGGGCTCTTTATCATTCCACTGAGACCATCTAAGATAACTGGATACCATATGAAAAACTGTATTTAGGTTGGCAGTTATTCCACATACCAACTTCTGTAGAATGTCCCTTTACATTGTATCAATGGGTGAGGAAAATTTGCCCTTACCTAGCCCAAGCCCTGGAGAAAAATCACTACACTTGGATTTTCCCTTTCATTTTGAATGGAGATGGAAGGTAGAATGTCTTTATCAATTAGGTTCACGTTTATAGGTGAATTGTTACTATGAGACAAAGTTCAATATATTCTTTCTGAAAAGCAGTAATATATAACTTCTAACATTCATTGTAAAGTTTGACACTATCTGGGTGGAATTATAGATCTTTAGACATCCCTGTTATTTAGGATTTCTTACCAGCTCAGAATCTGAGGGGTGAGTATGGAGGAAGTCTGTATTCTTCAGGTTACCTTCAAGGACAATGAATAGTAGATTGAGGTTGAATTGTGGTACATAGAGGGTTTATGCTCCTTCTGATGGATAAAATATTTACAAATATATAAATTTTAAAATATTGTTACTGTCAGGTTTTGTTCACCAATTTCTAAGAGTTCATCTCCCCCCCGTCCCCTGCCCTAGATCTAATCTCAAGGGAATTTGAAACCCTAAAATTCAATAAATGGGTCATAAAAAGTGAAGAAAACAGACAAAATCCATGAAAGGAAACCCATGCCGTTGCATTCCCTTGGACACCATGGAACCCTTATGTAAGGAGAGGTCATTGAGATACCACATAACCTCAGTAAGAATGGCCATCATTAATAAAACAAACAACAACAGATGCTGGCGAGATGTGGAGAAAAAGGAACGCTTCTACGTTGCTGGTGGGAATGCAAACTAGTGCTGCCTCTTTGGAAGACAATGTGGCGATTTCTGAAAAAACTAGAAATTGACCTTCCATATGACCCAGTAATTCCCTTATTGGGAATATACCTGGAGGAACTCAAATCATTCTACAAAAAAGATACCTGCACACATATGTTTGTTGCAACTCTATTCACAATAGCAAAAACATGGAACCAACCATGCTGCCCACTGAAGCAAGACTGGATATAAAACAAAGTGGTACATATACACGATGGAATATTATGCAGCCATAAAGAAGGACAAACATATGGACTTCATAGCAACTTGGATGGACTTAGAGTCGATCACACTCAGTGATCTATCACAGAAACAAAGAACAGAGTGCCGTATGTCCTCATTCATAAGCAAAACTTGAACAATTATAATACTATAAGAAAGGGATTGGCAGTAGTGGGAAACTGTCAGTGGGGAGGTGGACTTGGCAGTTGAGGGAAACTGCTGGGGAGGGAGGGGCACACCATCAACAAGGGTATCTGCATAATCAAATGTTTGTATACCTAACTCTGAATTGTACCCCACATCTTTATAAAAAAAAAAAAAAAGAAATGCATGGAAAACGCTCAAATGAATGAAAATGCATGAGACGTGTTAAAATGCTATATTGTTATATTTATATATTTGCATTAAACAATTTAACCTGTGTGATAGCGGAGTTACATTCAAATGAGTGTTTCTCAATGTATATTCTGAAGGACAATAATTATGCAGGATATCAAATAAAGATACTGTGGAGACTAAAAGCAACTCCATCTTGAATGCTAATTTGCCATGTTGGCTTCTGATTGATCCCAGTTCTGAAAATGCTCTAAGATTTCTATTTTATCAAACACCAACCTCCCATATGACCCCACGATTCCCCTACTGGGAATGTACCCTGAAGAACTCAAATCATTTTATAAAAAAGATACCTGCACTCGTATGTTTATTGCAGCATTATTCACAATAGCAAGAACCTGGAAGTAACCATGCTGTTCATCAAAAGAGGACTGGATTAAAAAAATGTGGTACATATACACAATGGAATACTATGCAGCCATAAAAAAGAACGAAATCATGAATTTCACAGCAACCTGGATGGAACTAGAGACCATAATACTGAGTGACCTCTCACAGAAACAAAAAACTAAGTATCACATGTTCTCACTCATATAGTAGACCTTGATCATCCAACGTATTACCACAAGAAAATGACTGACAGGGGTGGGAAA